>RCNN01000025.1:0-161811 GCA_003667245.1 Heterostelium multicystogenum | reverse complement strand
ACAATTGCAGTCAAAGAATCGATGAGGGTGTCGAAAAGTGTATGACCTTCTCAAAGAAGGTCGAAGCAGCAACAGCAGTTGGCCAAGCGTTCATCACTCAGCAGCGATCAAATCACCACAGTCCATTGGCAACTTAAGCAAGTTAGTCAGCGGATAACGAAGATGCCGACGGTGCATCTTCCTTGGACTTGACTCAGTGGCAGCAAAAGATAAAGAAAGAGGATTACCGGATCTCACCGATGAGGCAATCCAAAAGTTGGAGAGCAAGTTTTGAAAAGTCACTTGGCAAGGTCCGACAAGATTGAAGTTGACGTTGCATCAAGGTTGACCGAAGACAATGACATCAAACCATTGAGGAGACATTTGTCAAGCGTGCAGAAATCATTGAAACATCGGTCAATCAAGAAGAAACGAACGAAAAACAAGCGTCGTACGAACAGCAAACTTTGGCAATTGAAACAAAGATCGATGCAGTCCGTGATAAAATCAAACAATCGAAGCACAATGCATGGATGTCACAGCTGATGTTAGAAAGTTGAAGTTGGAGCAAAGCAGCGGCAGCAATGTGGTCACCAGTACAGCAAGTGTTGGTGGAAGCAAGACTCCAGCCTCACCTACATTAACAAGTCAGAGGTTTTGGATGAGATTAAAAAGGTTGAGCAACAGTTGAACGAGAAGATCACCATGAACGAACAGAAGTTGCAGACTGATATCAAGGTAACAAAGACAGAGATTAGCGAGTTGCAGCGCAATGTTGAAGGCAAATCAATCCGAAGTAAGCGAAGCACGTGATCAGATCGAGAACAATCTACCAAGTTGAAGCAATTCGAAGAGGATTTGAGAAAAGAGTGACTCACTACTCCTCTTGGTGCAAAATAACCTCAAGAGACACAACGAAGTATTTTGATCGTGAGCGTGAACGTGAGCAAGAGCGTCAGAAGCTTCAAGAGGTTGTCAAGCGTCTTGAAGCCAACAAAAGAAGATTGAAGCAGAGATTGCTGAAGGAAATGAACAAGTCGAGCGTTGTCCTCAGAGAGGAAGCAGCTGGTAACCACTCCCATCGTCCATCTCAATCTGCATCACCATCTCCATCTGTCACCAAATCACCACTCATCTCGAAGCGTTCCTCTGTAGTATTATCACATCTAGCACCACATCACATCATCACTTTCAGGAGTTTACCTCCTCAACAACATCAATCCTCCACTCCACCAAAGGCTGAAGTCATCTCAAGCGAAGAAGGAGAGAAACGGTATTCTCTGGGAGTATGAATCCATACATTGAGAAATGGATAAGATTATCTTATCAAAGTAAGTTAGCTCAGCTATCCATATCTCAGCAAAGCTATTAACACCGTTGCTTTTCAACAGTTGAAAATCGATAGAAAACCATTTGCCGAAGGTGCTTTTTGAGACAGGCTTATCATACAGTTTCATTGGGTGTTTCAGAGAATAATTTCCAGCATTGAGTGCCAAGCATACATTCCCAAGTGCTGACTTGATCTCTAGCAAATACCAAGGAAAATGAAGCTGTCAATCAACTAAAGACTGGAACCAAGTTTGTTTTGAAGTTGTATAAGAAAGGAAGCTGAGCATCAAGACTAGTCGTGAGTTATATTTCGAAGACGTAAAGATGCAGCTTGTCTGCCGTGATTGGGACAACGTTTCAACCAAAAAGAATCCACCAAAGAAGATTGAATTTTTGATGTCGTGGGTCGTAGAATTGACTGACCGTACAGGAAGCAATGGACAACCAGTACTTTGTTGTATTGAACCATTGTTGGTTGGTGAGTTCAAGAAGAACAACTCTAACTATGGTGCTGTACTCAACAACCGTTCCACCCCACAGGCATTCTCTCACTTTACCTATGAGAACTCCAACAAGCAGATGATTATTGTTGATATTCAGGGTGTCGATGATTTGTACACAGATCCACAGATTCACACTGCCGATGGTAAAGGATTTGGACTTGGTAATCTCGGTAAACCTGGTATCAATAAATTCATCACAACTCACAAGTGCAATGCAGTATGCGCACTTTTGGATCTGGATGTTAAGCTAGGTGGTAACAGCTTGTCCACCAAGGGACAATTGAAGGGAACCATGGTCATGCCAGATATTGTTAGCGAGCTCGATCCAGGCTCAGAGATGGTTGTACGTGTCGGAGCAAACGAGCTAGAGAAGTCTGACTTCTCTCGCAAGGAGCTGAAGTGCGTCAACACTGTCCAGTCCTTCCGTGAGACCATCAACTGCATCTATTTCTTTGAAGACCAGCGTTATCTTTGTGCTGGATATGGTGATGGTGTACTCAGAGTTTTCGACATTGAAAACAATTGGAACTGTGTCCAAACCATCTACGGTCATCGTAAACCAGTCAGCTCGGTCTGTTCCAACTCCCAGTACCTCTTCACATCTTCACCTGACCAAACCATCAAGATCCATTCACTAAAGAGCACAAGTGTCCTCCAAACACTGATTGGTCACACCGGTGAAGTTTCATGCATTCGTGCCAACGAGAAGTACCTCTTCTCTTGCAGTTACGACAAGACCATTAGAGTGTGGGATCTCAACACCTTCCGTGAAGTCAAGTCCATGGAGGGACAGCATACCAAGTACATTAAGTGTCTTGCCATCTCTGGACGTTACCTATTCTCTGGTGGTAACGATACCACCATCTATGTCTGGGATACTGAATCACTGACCTGCTTGTTCTCCATGCCTGGTCACGAAGATTGGGTCCTGAGTCTTCACGCCTGTGGCCCATACCTTTTCTCCACATCCAAGGACAATGTAATCAAGATTTGGAACCTTTCTGACTTTAAATGCATTGAAACTCTCAAGGGTCACTGGAATAGCGTAACCTCCTGTGTTGTAAATGATCGTTTCCTCTATTCAGGTAGCGAAGATAACTCAATTAAAGTATGGGATTTGGATACACTCGAGTGTGTATACACAAACCAGAAATCACATTCGCTTGGTGTACGTTCCATAGCATATCGTAAGAATCAAATAATTTCAACATCCTACGACGGTTCCATTAAGATTTGGGAATGGGTAACAAGATAAACATCATTCTATTACAATACCAATAACAACAACAACAATGTCAACAATATTATTAACAACAACAACAACAATATAACCTTTATATTCATATGATATACATATGAATATATTATACATATACACATATATATATAGTAATAATAAGTAAAATCGAATTGTAATTCTAATGAAAATAAAATAAGCATAAATAAGATATAATAATACTCTTAAAGTTTGAAATTTGATCAAAATCAAAAGGGACTTTGTCAAGTCCCCGAGAGTGTATCATTGATTGGATTGTTACTTCTTGTTTAATTGTGCCTTTAAGATAAAGTCGCATGGATTGAATAGGCTTTGAATTCGGTTCATGTATTCAACCAAGTTTGGATTGGATTTGATGCATTCACTCAATGGAGTGGGTTCCAACAACATTGTATAGGTGCACTAACAATGAAAACAATGAGATGTCGGGAACTGAAAGCTTGTCATTAAAAAGATATGGCTTATCACTGAGTCTCTTGGCAATGCTGTTGATATCCTTGATTGCAACTCGATAGATTTCTTCGCGTGGTGCACGATTGATTCCTATGCTAAACAATTGTTGACCAATTGCATTTTTGACCCTGTTTGAAAGGATGGCAACTGTCAATGTTGGAAGGCTTGACATCATTCTCTGGACATTCTCGGCTGAATACTCAGGATCATTCCATCTCGAATACAACAAGTTGTAATAGCAAACATCATCAATGTATCTTCTGATAATATGAGCTTCAGCTTCCTGTTGTTCATCTTTCAGTGCAAGAGAAGTAATGTTATATTTCTCTGTTAAGAACTCAATGATATTCTGGGAGTCTGTAACCAACTCTCCATTTAATCTAATGAATGGTATCTTTAGTCTGGGACCTCTTTCCATTGAATCTATTTCCGTCATTAATAATTCAGTCAAGATATTAATATCATAATATATATACATACGAATGACTTTATGTGGGATGTTGGTATATCTCAAGAATGTGACCACCTTCAAAACAAATGGAGATGCATATAGAACCGGCATTGAAGTTTCGATGAAGTCATAAACATAAACAACATCTTTTTCATAGATCTATCAGAAGATTCCAAATGTTATCTACATTAGCAATTTGTTAGAATTGAAGAATTGAACACGTACAATCTCTTCTTTTGGGAAGCCGTAATAAGTTTGGTTCCTGCAGTGACCAAAATAAGTGATCCTAAGATTTTGCAAATCCCTTTATTGTCTTTTATCAAATTCCAAACAACTTCCATTATTTAAAGTTGTAGTAATACCAGTGTCTAAAATAGCTAAATAAATCAATAAGATATAATTATCATTAGAATTTTTACTGGAATTGAAATGGTCTCAGATTAGCCCAACAAAACAAATGTTTTGTTAATTTTGATTGGGTTTTTTATGTTTCGAACTTCTCCTTCTGACCAAGTTTGTTTTATTTATGATAAATCACATGGAATGTATCATATCAAGGATTAGTTCATACACTTTCTCCAGTTTGCTTTGCTTGGCATATGGTGAAATTAAAATGGTAAAAGATTCACTATTGGCAATAGATTCGTTAGTTATAGGCTCTACAGATGAGATGTCCAAAAGTCTAGATGGTTGGTTAGATGTTGTCTTTTTTCATTGTATTATAGTAGAATTATCTTCATTTTGATCTATTGGTAGATCTATCAATAAGATGATTTCCTAGCTATGTTTTAAGTAATTGCATTGTTATTGGATGAACGTCCATCTGAAAGTCCATCTGCAATTCCCTCTGTAGGTGCATCTCTTATAGTTCCGGAGTGTAAGAGAAATGATTTACCATCCATTCAACAAATTTTAGAAAAATCTTAACTTACATTTACTGATCCTTGGTTTACATGTTTGACAAATTAATGACCAATTAAAAGCTCACAATAAAATTAAAACAGCACTTTGCACATCTCACCCACTTTATCAATAAACATTCACAAAAAAAAGAACCTTCTTTGCTCATGACTTTTGAATCGTCACGGTTTTCCTAGTAGAGCAAACAATTGTATTTTACACACCACACATCCATTTTCAAAACAGTATGTTGAAAAAGTAACAAAAATATAATTACTTCAAGGATGATCATTGATTTTCTGCCAATAACTGATTATTATTATAACTTTGTGTTATCTCAAATAACATTAATCATATGAATGACCAAAAATAGGTTAAATCTGAGATTCAATTACCATTAAAATGATTTAAATATTTCTTGAAGATGAAGATTCAGTTTAGATAAATATAATATTTATTCAGTGGTTATTGGAAGCAATGATTGCTTAAATATTTTCTGATCAAGGCACTGATCACCTATTCATTAGATTTATCAGTATTGGGTGACATACCCTAGATATATAACTAAAATAGATAATTTTTTAACACAATTTGCAGATGATGAAAATGCCAATTAAAACAGGCAATAATCCAACACAACCAAATTTTTTCATTTTTACCATATTAATTTCCACTTTGTTGAATTCCCAACATAGATTGTTTTTTCTTTGTTATTTTTTCTAACATCAGCAACAAGTTGTGGTGTTTTTTGGAATTTTGCCATATTAATTTCGGAAATTGGTTGTTGAGAATTTGATCTATATTAACTGGCATTATCATGATATTACAAGTCATTTCTGTGTTACAAAAATTACACCACTTTTCCAACTAATTGTACAGTATTTACACATGATTGGATTAAATAATATGTTGTTAAAACAACATGTTTTAATTCATGATATATGTACCAATAGGTGTTAGAATCAGATATATGATTGGTGGTTGTCAGTGCTACATAGATAATGGCAATAGATCATCAGTTAATGAAGCTTTATTATTAAGTTCAAATCTCTAGAATGATAAATATTTTAGATAGATAGAAGTATAGTAGATCAGGTGTCAATTCTATTAACTTATTCACAAAGTGTGTAGTAAGGGTGATAACATCATCACCATCGCAACTTTAAACTGATGGTATCCTAAATAATATTATTATTTAGTATGATTTAAATATTATATTATAATATAATATGAACAGGTCATATAGTTTATTTATATCATATTGACCGTTTTTAATATAAATGTTGTTGAAGTTTAAACTGAATACTCGTACAAATTATCAAAACCTTTTTTCTTGGAAACTAAATAACTAAAAACCTAAATAAGTTTTCGAAATGATTTCTAATTTTAATTCATTTGAAAACAATGAAGTTGCTATTGTTGGTATTGGATTGCGTCTGCCAGGAAAGTCCTCGACCCCCGAGAGTTTTTGGAACAATTTATTGAATTCCTTTGATGGAATTGTAAAAGTTCCAAGTGAAAGATGGCCTGATTCCTTCCACAAACACAATCTCATCTCAAATGAGACTGCTGGTTTGTTGGAGTTGGATGAGTGGAAGAAGTTCGATCCATTGTTTTTTGGAATGTCTCCAAAGGATGCAAATGGAATTGATCCACAAGAAAGAATGTTGCTGACTGTGACCTATGAAGCCTTGGAAGATGCTCAGATTCCTTCCAAGTCATTGCGAGGTTCGAATACCGGTGTTTTTGTTGGTGTATGTAATGTTGGATATACCCAACTCCAGTCAAGTAGTTCATATCTTGATCCAATACCAAATACCTTGTCTGATTCCTTTACCCATTCAACGATGGCAAATAGAATCTCCTATTGCTTTGACTTCAGAGGGCCATCAATGTGTATTGACTCTGCATGTTCATCATCTTTATTCACAACTGACCTTGCCATCCAACATATTCAAAGTGGTCAATGTGATGTTGCTATTTCATCAGGAATCAATGCTCTATTTGATATTGAATCATCAATTGCCTATAGTTCTCTTGGTGTTTTGAACAGCCATTGTCGATCATTTGATGCTGATGGAAAAGGTTTCACTCGTTCTGAAGGTTGTGGTGTTGTTATTTTGAAAAGATTATCACTTGCAGAAAGAGATGGTGACCGAATTTATGCAGTTGTCAAAGGGAGAAACACCAATGCTGATGGACATTGCAACAAGGATACAATGTCAACACCATCCAGCCAAACACAATCTGAGAATATCAAGATGGCCTTGAAAAGATCAAATATTGATCCATCTGATATCTATTATGTTGAAGCTCATGCAACCGGTACTGTAGTTGGTGATCCAATCGAAGTGAAAGCTTTGGCCGATGTATTTGCTGCAAACCATTCACCTGAGAGACCTTTAAAGATTGGATCTGTCAAATCAAACATTGGTCATCTTGAAAGTGCAGCTGGTATTGCATCACTCATCAAAGTATCATTGATGTTAAAGAATCGAAAGTTGGTTCCAAACATCAATTTGACAACTCTTAATCCCAATATTCCTTTCAAACAATCAAACATCCAAGTCATCACCAAAGTTGAAGATCTACCAAATGATAGATTGATTCTGATGAGTATTAATTCTTTTGGAATTGGAGGAGCCAATTCCCATATTGTATTGCAAGAATATCAAGGTATCAAAAGTAGTGCAATGTAAGTTGGCAAACAATCATAAACAGATCACAACAATAAGATTTCTAAAACTTTTTTATTAATATCTTCAGAAAAAGTAACCATGAAATCTCCAAAAGTTTGTTGATTCCCATCAGTGGAAACTGTGAATATTCTATCAACAAGTATATTGAATCAATTCAATCACACCAAGAGAGGATTAGTTTGAAAGAGTTTGCACTCTATCAATCCTTGACAAAATCACATCATTCGACAAGAAGAGTGATCATAGCAAAGGATTGGAGAGAATTCAATGAGGCCAGCAATGTCGTCAAAGCTGTTCTCCCAAACAGAGATAGCACTGACAAGAAATTGATATTTGTGTTTTGTGGACAAGGACCACAATGGAATCAAATGGGAATGCAACTCTACAACTCTGAACAAGTTTATAGATCAACTGTAGACAAATTGGATTCAATGTTCAAAGAATACACTGGATACAGTATCATTCAAAAGATGTTAGAGTTAACCAAAGACTCCAATGACATTCACCATCCAATCATTGCTCAGCCTTCACTATTCTTGTTCCAAGTTGGATTGTTCCAACTCTATAGATCATGGGGACTTCAACCATCTGTCGTGATTGGTCATAGGTATGTTTGCCTAATATTTTGAACAAAGTACTAAAAGCTATTAACATTATAAATTAAAAGTTTTGGAGATATCACATCTGCATATATATCAGGAAACATAACATTATCAGATGCCATAAAGATCGTTCATTTCAGAGCTTTATACCAAAATGAAACAATTGGAACTGGAAGAATGTTGGTTGTTGGAATGAGTTCAACAAACTACCAATCTAATTATCAAAATAAATATCCAAGACTCGAGATTGCTTGTTATAATTCATCAGAATCAATTGTCATCACCGGATCAGAGGGAGATTTGAATGAACTATCAAAAGAGTTGAAAACCAATGATATTTTCAATACATTCCTCAGGACACCTTGTTCATTCCATTCAACACATCAAAAACAAATTAAATCAAAGATAATTGATGCTCTTGGTGAATTCCCATCACAGAAATCATTTATTCCATGGTACTCAACTGTAATTGGTGATTTAAAAACTGATGGAATGGATGCAAGATATCTATATCATAACATTAGAAAACCAGTGTTGTTCCAAAAAGCACTTAACACTATGAATGCTGACATCAAAAATTTCGAAGATTATGTATTCATTGAAATCTCTCCACATCCTACCCTTGCAAATCTTATTCTCCAAACTATTCCACAAGCCAAAGTAGTATCACCACTTCAAAGAAACAAAGATGAATTAACTTTGTACAGAACATCACTTGCATCACTACATTGTTTTGGTGTCAATATCAATTTCCACACTCAATTTTCTACTCTTGATATTATAGATCAAGAATGGAGAGAAAAAACGTCCAATCTTCCAAGATACCAATGGGATAATGATTTATTCTGGAGAGAATCACATTTCTATAAGAATAGGAGATTAAATGGTCCCTCGATATCTCTTCTTGGACATAAGCAACCGGGTAATGGACTACTTGTTTATATTTCAGATATTGATATCAACCGAGATCCATTCAAATACCTCAAGGATCATCAAGTTAAGAACAAACCATTGTTCCCCGGTGCTGGTTACATCGATGCAATAATTGAAGCATTCAAATCTCAAGAAATGGATATAGAAATTAATACACTTGATTTCATCTCTCCATTCTTTTTGAATGAATCTGAATACTCACAGAAGCTTCAAACTGTAATCGAAAACCTTTCTAAAAATGAATACAAGCTTCTATTCTTCAACAAGAATAAAGAGTGCGAGAATACAACTGAAGAGTGGTTAAATACAGCAAAATCAACTGTATCACTTACACCTCCAGAAACAATCCCAACTGTTGATATTGATGCTTTCAAGAATCAATGCAATCTAACAACATACACTCAAGAAGATTTCTACAAGAAGACAGTGAGACTTGGATTGAAGTATGGTCCTTCATTCCAACACATCAAATCTATTTCCGTTGGTGAGAAATCCACATTTGCCACTCTCTCTGTAAAATCTACCAACAATTTTCCATCACATATACTCAATGCAACTTTACTTGACAATTGTGCTCAAGGATTATTTGGTTTGATTGAAGAAAGAAGACAATTTATTTTCAAATCAATCCGAGAGATGACAATCAACTCTCAAAACTTGAAAGAGCTTGAGAGCAATACTCCTGATGAACTTTATCTTTTATCAACACTAATAGGTAGTGATAACTATCATTATGTTGGAAGTTGTCAATTGGTGATGCCAGATGGTAAAGTTATCTTGGAAATGGAAAGATTTATAGCAGTTGCAACTGAAAGAATGAAGATGAAAAAAATCAAATTCCCAGAGGAAGAGCTCTATACCTATATCTACCAAACAAAAGACTCATGTTTACCTGCTACTTATGAAATTTCAACCATTCCTCTTTTGAAAGAATCTGCTGATGCACTTAAGATCAAAGAATATTCGAATGATTTAATCAATATTTTGTATCAAAGATTCTGCACTGATATTCCATCATTTAATATCAATGAAGTTCTTAGCAGACCAGCTCAAGAATCATTTGATAGACTCAAGTTAATCAGAACTGATTCAAACATAAAGCTATTCAACAGAGTGGTTGAAATATTCCAAGAGGCCAAAGAATTTATTACTCAACCCCAATTATCAGATCCTTTTATAAATCAATATTCACTAATTGTTGATTCGATGATCAAGTTAATAACTCAAACATTATTGGGAAATGATGCTTATGGTGAACATTTATTCCGAGATGGTAGCATTCCAAAACTATATGATACTCCACCCATGATTTACTATTATAAGCAAACATCACATCTGGCTTCATCAGCTATTTCAGAACTCGTTAAACGTCATCGATCAATTCGTAAACAAAAAGAAAAGAAAGTCATTAGAATTCTGGAAATTGGTGGTGGAGTAGGAACTTTAACAAATGTTTTGATTCCACAACTGGACGAAATGCTCAAAGACGAAAATGATGTGGAAGTCATTTATACTTTTAGTGATGTTTCATCATATTTCACTTCGCCAATGAAAGAGAAATTAACAAACCAATTCAAGTTCAAATCAAACTTAAAGATAAGATTTATGGTTTTGGATTTGGAAAAGGATTTGATTGATCAAGGAGTATTAAAAGCTTCATATGATATGGTTTTAATGGCGATGGTGATTCATGTGGCTAAAGATATTGTTCTTGCATTGAATAATATAAACAGAGTACTCAAACCAAATGGATGGCTATTGTTTATTGAACTCAATTATAAAACAACTTTTGCTGATATTACTTTTGGTGGATTCAAAACAATCTGGAATTTTGATGATGATATTCGTGATCATTATGCTCTCAAAGCAGAACAATGGTTGGAATTACTTTCAATAGATCATGGATATTATAATTCCAGAGCAATTGGATTAAATGATGAACATGGAAATCAGGTGCTAACAGATGAAGGACATCTATTTATTATTGCCTCACAAAAAGTTACTCTAGAAATTCATCCTATCAATGAAGTCAGGAAGTTATCATTAATTGTCAATGAAAATCAATCAATACCAATTGACATATTTGAAAACTATACAAAAGAATCAATACAAATCATTCATTCAAAGGATATTGAAGAATCTACAGCAATACTCAGAGAATCACAAGAAATACTATTCCTTTGTTCAGTTGACCAACTTACTATAGATAACTATCAAGATACATTGTTTAATTTCACACAACTTCTCCAAATCTTCACATATCAGAAGGATCAACCGTTGATTACTGCTGTGACTAGAAACTGTGAATCAACAAATTATCTTTCAAATTCAATTGGAGGTGTCATCCGAACTGCATGGATAGATCATAGAGAGTTGAAGTTATGTCATATTGATATTGATACTGACTTGAATGAAAACAATATCAAGTTCATATTCCTGATATCTCACAATGAACATTCATTTAATGAATTCAATTACAAGATCATCAATAATGAAGTCAAAGTCCCAAGAATGATAAAAATTGCAGATGATCTTCAAGAAACATCAGTTGTATATGAAAAGAATCCAGATAATCTGAAATGCAAACTGAATTTGAATTTGGAATATAAATTGTCAAACAAAATGGATTTACTACCAAAGCAAGTCGAAGTCCAAATGAAAGCAGCTGGTTTAAACTTTAAAGACTACTTATTCCACCGTCAAATGCTTACATCAGATTTTATGGCCTCTGGTGATTTCTATCATCCACCATATGGTTTGGAAGGAGCTGGAGTCATTTCTCGAGTTGGAAGTGCTGTCACCAAAATTAAGGTTGGGGATGAAGTTGTTTGTTCTGGAATGAATAGCACATTTACATCATACTCTATCTTAAGAGAAGATGATGTGATTATCAAACCAAAAGAAATATCATTCAATGAAGCTGCTTCCTTTATTGCTGTATTTGGAACAGCTTATCATTGTTTAGTAGAAATCTGTCATTTGAATCCAGAAAAGGAAATAGTATTAATTCATGGTGCGACCGGTGGTTTTGGACTTGCTGCTCTCAACTTATTGAGATGGATGAAATGCCAGAAAGTCTATGCAACTGCCGGCTCAAAAGAAAAGATAGAATATCTCAGAGCCAACTATTCTGACATCTTGATTGATGTATTCGATTCACATACAACCCGTTTTGTCAAAAAAATCAAGAAACAAGGAAATCAAGTTAATGTCTTGATTAATTCACTCTCAGTAGAATTTATGCCAGCTAACTTCAAAGTAATGGCACCATGGGGAAGAATTGCTGACATATCTCTCACACATATTTACAATAATGAACCACTTGATTATGGTTCATTCAAATATGATATATCCTACACTCCAGTTGACTATCAATACTTGTCTGTTCATCGTCGGCCATTCGCTGCTATATCCCAGGAATATATGTTAAAAGAAATAGTAGCTGGAAATTTGAAATTAACTCCAATCAAGGTGTTTGATGTCAAAGAATCCAAAGAAGCAATCAAATCAATGAAAGAGAGAACCCACATTGGTAAATTGGTAGTTGATCTTTCTAATATTGAAAAAGATATTTTCAAACCACTTTTGGAATCAAAGAAAACATCAAAAATACCAAAGATCAATTATACGATGAACATCAAGAATAGTATTTTGATAACTGGACAGAATGGTATTGCACTTGAATTAGTTCCATGGCTTGCAGAACATACAGATGCTTCAGACATTATTATTTTTACAAAATCTCCAATGAACTCTAGATTCAGAAAAGTCTATAATTCAATCAAATCAAAGAAGATTCACTTTTACCAAGTCGATGTTTCAAACAAACAACAACTCAAACATTTAATTGAAACATGTGTTGAGAAGTATCCTCCAATAGAATCAATATTCCATCTTGCTGTAATTCTTGAATCCCTATCAATCAATGAGATGACACCTGAAAACATAAAGACTGTCCATGACCCTAAAGTAAGAGGAGCATTCAATCTTCATGAAATATCAATTGAATTGAAACTTCCAATCAATCAATTCATATTATTCTCATCAATCTCCGTTTATCTGGCGAAGCATCTCAACCAGCATATAATTCAGCTAGTCTTGCATTGGATGCACTCAGTCAATACAGAACTAAGGAACTAGGATTGTTCACAAAATCAATTATTTGGGGAGCAATTTTAGGAGAAGGACTTGTTGCTGACCATATTGGAAGAATTGAATTTTTCACCAACAGAGGAGCAGAGCCACTACCACTTCCAAAGTTCTTTGGTTGTCTTGAAGCGATCATCTCTCAGAAGTCTTATAATATCACAATTACCTCAAATCTTTCCAACTCTATTTTTAGTGCTTACCACCCACATATGAGACAATCAATCAATCATCTCAATACCGATGAATCTGGTCAGAAAAATTCGAATTTAGATTCAAACATAGATCTCACCGAGATTATGATTGAAACATTCTCTAAATTACTCTCAATATCTAAAGAGAAACTCAATACTGAAACCAGACTTAAAGATTTTGGTGTAGATTCTCTGATTACCGTTCAAGTTAAAGTGTATTTGGATTCTTTTGAAAAAGATCTTTTCCGATTGTCAGAAATACCATCACTTACAATTAAGGAGCTTGTTACTAAAATTAACCAATTCAAAAGTTAAATAAATCCTTGTAGTATTTGAATTTCATACAAGTTGAAAAACATTCCTATTATTAGTACAAATATTAAATCTAACTTTTTGATCAAATAAATAGTTTTCTTCTTTTCCTTTATACTTTTGGTATTATAATATATTATAGTAGACTAAAATAAAACTTTTCACAATGAATATTTATTCTAAATATATACAAATAATATTTCTATTATTAAGTTGTTCGATTTCTTTCATTTTATCTTCTAATCCAAGTAAGTATTAGATATTCCAAACAAAGACAAAAAGATTCTATAGTTAAATGATGTAACTCTTAACAAAGAAAATGAACTGGGCCTAACTAAAACGATTTATACATATAGTAAATGATTCCATTGGATATTATGGATTCAAGACCAAAGAAGGGTCACCTATAAGTACTATCCTTGGTAGTCACATTTAGAATTCATAATGATCTCCCAGTTGGATCTGGTCAACATTATACAAATTCTTTCTCTTAAGCTATGAAGAAGGAACTTAGTCAGTTAGAAGTCGTTAAAATGTTTATTTATTTGTATAATGTTATTAGACACAACTAATATTGGTTAAAAATGTCAGTAATATATGGAATTCAACTATTTATGTCTAAGGAATTAAAATCGCACCATACATCACCCTGTCTTGAGAGTCTTCCTTGAAGATTTTAGTCCAGTAGTTATCTCGAACAGAGTAGATATAGTTGCCAATGCTAGAGCCTCCGAAGAGATAGATGTAGGCACTACCATAGTTTTTATTCTCATGGTAGACCATTTTGAAGACATTAGGGAAAACAACACCCAATTCGGTCAGTGGAGCTACTGCATTGGTGCCCAAGTTGAGTCTGAAAAACTTCATATCCTTTGTGTGGTAGTAGAGGTAATCATGGCCGTCAAAGCAAGCTGCATAAATACTTTCCTGTGCTGGGTCGACGACTTCATCATATTCTTTTTTATCCAAATGTAGTCTGTAGATCTTGGGTTTGTGAATAGGAATGGTGTAAAGGTGTTCACCACGGATGAATGTGAGAATATGATTGTAATTCTGCTCCGGTAGATTAATAAATTTTTCGAATCTGTTGGCCTTAATGTTGTATCTATCGATCCTCTGAGAATAATTATTCCCAGTGCAACCAGCTACAAGATAGATGTATTCTTTACCGTCGTAGCAAACAGACACACCTCCACCTCCAAACTCTGAAGGTATTTTGATCTTCTTTATAATGGATTTCTCCTCAATCGAGTATTTATAAATTATCTTATCACTATCGGTTGGCATCGCAAATATTAAAATTGAATCATTGACTTTGACCATTGAGTTGTAGGTACGACGGAGATTTACTTCGAGACATAGTGGCTCAGTGATATCAGCGCATCTATCCCTATGGCTAATTGGATGAGTGATGTCGATCAAAGATCCTTGGGTTCCGTAGGAGGTTAGGATATATGATTTGATAGGGATACCAATGGACCACCTTGTTTTACAAACACCGATTCTCTTATCAACTTTTTCATTTGGACTCCAAAAGCTTGAGTTCTGTTTGTTGTGAAGTGGAACTCTTCGAACACCTGAGGAACACCAGCTGAATGACATTTGATATCGGCATGGAATTTCTCGGTATGAAGCTTCAACAAACACAACAATTTCAGATTGATGTCGTCTTGAGCTTGGCATGGCTCAGTGGTACGGAAAATGGAGTTTTTATGGCTGTTGAGAAGTTGGTCCAGTGTCTGTGCGTCGTTGATGGACCTCATGATAGTAGCTAACATGTATCGGTCTGGGTATCATGTTCATCACTATCGTCGGGTTTGAGTTGGACATTATTATTATTGGGAGATTTAGCCTCGATAAACTTATCATGAACAGTGGCTATATTGACTAATGATTTCAGCTGGCTAATTTGGGATTCCACTGATCGAAGTACCTCGGTTTGTCTCTGGTTGATATGCTCACTCAGCGTGCGTTCCTCCTCCACAAGTAACTCGTGCATCCTTCGAAAGTGAGTTGCAATTTCCCTTAAGTTACCTTCAATCCTCGAGTTAGTGGTAACGTTGGTCTTGACCTCTGTCCACAGCCTTTCGATTTCCTGGTGGAGGAAGTTATGGCTTGTCTTCTGAGGATCTGCCTTTCTCAATTTCATGGAGAGATTCTCTTTGAGGTCTTCAATGTGGTAACATTTGTGGCTATTGTGTTTGGTCACACATCGGGAGCAAGCTAAAAAGCTACAGTCGAAACAAATGAACTTTATTTTTTTGTGTACAACACAGTCTTCATTCTTATTAAAAAGGTTCATCATTTGTTTTTCTATTTGTATTTAACTATATTGTACTTGAAAGTAAAGTAATGTAAAGTAATGTAAAGTAAAGTAAAAGAGATGAGGAAGTGAAGGAATGGAATGAATAGATTTATATAAGGAAGTAAACAAAGTGAAGTGAGTCAATGGTTATAGCAAATTTAACAACAATACACATCAATCAATCACATCCATAATTAAATATAATTAAGTATTAAATTAAATAATAGAGTATTTATATAAAACTCAATCTAATCAAACAACAACACCGAGATCACCACAGGTGTTCATCTATGTGCATACATGTTAACTAACCCCTTACTTCTTTAATATTGACTTTGTGGTATTTACTAAGTAATTCTACAGCCAAGCTGAATGTAATTATACCTACATCTAAGTGGAACTTTGAACACATACACTTTGGGGATATATTAAAAATATTAAACAGACCCACTCACACACTATTTAAAAGTGTTATTTTTTTATACATGTTGGGAGCATGTCATATGATAATACTGGTGTGGGTGTAGTGATTCTCTGTGCTACCCACATTGGCGAAGTGCATGTGGTAACACATGGCACAATGCCATTTCAGAATTAAGCATAAATTGTTATTATTATTATTATTAATATTATAATTATTAATTTTAAAATGATGTTGTTTATTTAAATAAAAATGCTTCTTAATTTTTTTTATTTATTATTATTTGTTTAAAATTTGTACATACATGTTTTGTTGATGGTTTCTATATTTCTTGAACTATTTGTTGTTGGTGGAAATTTGTGGAAGTCTGTCCATTGATGAAATTATAGATTGAGTTTGAAGAGGATGAAAGTGAGTTTGCGATTGATGATGCAGAGTTTTGTGTCGAGGCGGTGTCAGGTGAAAAATTCAGGCTGCTGTTTGCTAGGGCAAGTTGACTTTTTAAAACATCCCTTAGGTACCTACTGGCTTCTTCGTAAAAGTGATTCTGATATCTTCCTTTGACCATTGACCAACCATTAACATCGCAAATATAAGAAACTCCTTTTGTTCTTAGAATATCGAATCCACATATAAATTGTCTAAATATTCTATTGATTTGAATAGCATGTCTTGATTCCATTTCTAAAAACAAATAATATTTTCAGGATGAGTATGATGATGAATGATATTAATGAAACTAGTACCGCACGAACCAGTTGTTGAATGTGTTTTAAAATACATACCACTTAATTTAGTTTCAGTTCTTTTTTCTTTTCCATTACAATTTCTCTCAACATGTCCATCAACAGATGGTGATTTTCGTAGCTCAGCATAAGCTAGAGTTGGTGTGGAATATACTTTAACATCTTTTTGCATCATCTAATGTAACGAATTCTTCGTAAATATAAGATCCATTTGTTCTTATATTATTGACTGTTCCGACAAAAATGACAAAGTTAATGTTAGGCAATAAAACTTAATGAACATTTAGTAGTTATTAATACAAACTTTCTGGAAGGTAAATACTTGAGTTATTTCCGACTTTTCTGAACAGTCTTCGACAACCACCTCCTTGTGACTTTGGATAATAAATATTAATATTATGATCTTCAGCATCGAATGGCTTTTCAATAAAAGGTTTATATATTCTCTCTCCATTGCACTATTAAAATTAAAAGATATAAATATTTCGAATCCATTGTATCAAAACTAAATATACATACTTCAATGTAATCTTCACACTCTACATATTTTGTCGATTCATTTGCTTCACGGACGATATATATTTTTCTTGGTGTTGGAATATTGTTCTTTTCGAGCATCTGATAAAATGTCTTTCTATTAGTCAAAAAGCCTCTGTGATTTAAGATGGTTTATTTCATAGGGCTTTCTTAATTCTGAATATTTAATAGCTATTTAATTTAAATGAGGAATATTAATATTGATATTGGACTGGAATATTGAATTTTGGAAAATTAAATTACCTTTTTCAAGTGGAAATCCAGTGGAATAAAAACTAAGAAAAGCATCACAGATTGGCCACTCTTCAATGGATCTTAAAAATATAGTATCTTTGTCAAATATCTTAATCTCTAGTTCTTCGAATCTGCTTAGTTTTTCGATGAATGTTCTCATTGGAGCAGAGCTAGATGAGATTTAAAATGTTAGCAACTACTATATGTTGGGTCAAAATGCTTGAATACATACTCTAGCTTCTCCTCCATGGCACATATACCAATGATTATTTTCATAGACATTTTTAATGATATTCGATTGTTGATTATTTAGAAAATAATTGATTATACAATAAATTGTAATTATTTTTGGGATCCGATAATGCCCAAACAATAACTATTTGTTTTAGATAATGATGATGATGGATTGATGGATAGAAGAAATGGAAAAGTAGAAGTGTATACAGTTGTTAGATTATCTGACTGATATATGGATTAATTCGGTAAATGGTTGATTAATTAGGAAATTTTGATTGATTGTTTTATTTGATTGATTTAAATTTCAAATAATGTTGATATTGGTGTTAATAGATAATTAATATAAAATAAATAAGGACTATATATATAAATTACCAAACATGTTAAAATGTATATATGTTGATATGGGTTGGTTTAATTGTGATGTAAATCCTTGTATTATAATAATAAATAAATAAAGAAGATACTTTTATTAATTATTTTGATGATGATTTGCTATTTGATTTGATTGATGTTAATAATAAATGTAAAGTACTATTGAATTACTAAAGTAATCAGATAATAGATATGGAATAATATATTATGATAGTATAGGAGGAGAAGGATTTATTTATATATATATATATATACACAGAATACAATAGAGGAAATGTGGAGTGAGTTGTGGTGATCGAGGTGAGAGATGGTGAGATGGTGAGAGTAGTGGACGAGGTTGTGGGAAATTGATGATGTTTATGGAATAGTGTGATAAGGTAAACAAATCAATTTAAAATAAAACGCTAATGATACAATTATTATTGTTACTACTTTGCTGTTGTTGAAGCGAAGAAGACACTGATACTGATGCTAAGCCTATGCTGATTGAATAAGATGCAATTCTGATTCTATTACTTATAAATAGTTGATTGAATTGAATTGATTACTATAATATTACGATTATTATTACTATAATTATACACTGCTATACTATTTAGATGAGATCTGATTGGGTTGTTTATGTCTGTTTGTCTTTTCTGATTATTGTCCAGATATGTCAATTGGTATGAAATGTAGAATTCAAATCAACTCCAATGGGTGCGCAGCTGGGGGTAGTATGTTTTGGATTTCTCAATCACGATTCAGTCAACCAACCAATCGATCGATAATCAAAATAATACAATGATTGTAATTAGATTTAGCTGTCCGTATACACTTGGTATTGTAATCTTGATTGATGATTCTAGTTTGATTAGTTACAACAATCGTATTTGTAGTTGGTCGAATCAAACCACTTGAATGCTACTTATAAAAGTTGCTCCTATTATTAAACTAAAGTAACACAATCACTAATCAATTAACTATTTTACTATTATGATTATTAGTATTACTACTACTATTTGGCTGGTTAATAATTATTCTGATGTTTTTTGTTTTTATGCTGCACTATTTTAAAGTATAGTTATAGGGTGATACTACTTCTACTATGATGTGTATTATCAAAATTTGAATCATGAACTGTTGCTAATATTGAGCTGTTGTTGTTGTTGTGTTATTGTTGTTGTTGTTTAGTATAGTTGTGGTTATTGGTATTATTTTCTTTGATTATCTATACTTTGAAATGGTTTTCTCTTGAGGTGTGTTGTCCTATTATTGTATGTCGTCTTTGTTATATAAATATGTGGTTGTGTTGTGTGTTGTTTTATTGTTTCACTCTAATAATATGAACTATCAATAAGTTACATATATGTATTCTCTAAATGGAGGTGTATGGAAAGTCAATTATCTGTTTATGATTGTATGCTTATGTATTTGAAACAAACGATAAATGATATTTTTAATCATGAAAGGTGGTGTATGTAAGAAAATGGAAAGGAAAAAGGTGGTGATGTGTGTACAACTTGATTACTTTTTGTGGTTATTTTTATGTTGTTGTTGGTACTTTTTATGTTTTCAAAACGAAAAACAAAAAAAATCAATACAAAAATTAAAAATAAAACCACAACACAAAATATCCAAAACACTTATTGTGTTCTTTATTATTTATTGAAAACCAATGAAATAAATACTAATATTATTTGTATGTATGTATGCTTGTATAAACAATGAAGAATAATGCAATGGTTGTTGAAATTGAATCGTAGTAATTTCTTTGCTTTCTTTGCTTGTTTATTGTTGTTATTAGTAAGTATTAGTTTCTGTTTGCTGTTTGCTGTTTGTTTATTAATAACAATTTCTGGCAGGTAAGAAAATGTTAATTTTTAGTTTAGTTTGGCAGGTGCCAGAATCCACCAACCCAACCCAGCAAAACACTACCTTTACAGATCCCACAACTTTCAAACAAACACACATACAAGAATTCAAATTTGATATTTATTTTACTTTTTTGTTTTTCCAAACATCAACCCATTTGAAATTTCATTTTAGATGCTAGGACAAGATTAAGTTGGGTTGTTTCATGAATGATTTTCAGACCACTGTTTTTTAAAATTGAAAATAACCCTGAATTGTATACCAGGTGAGGGGTGACACCTTGCATGCTGGTTTGCAAAAGTATGTTCATTTTTACTTTTATAGGTTGAAACATGTGCATTGACAACAGTGAAATTCTTGATGGAATCATATCAATAACCATATATGTATGTGTTGAAATGAAATTGGAATCTTCTATTTGATAGTTTTAAATCAAAATAATTTAAATAAAACTATCATCAACTCATATTAAACAATGTTAACAAAGGACAGTTTTGGGTTTCATGATGAACTTGAGATGATCGGTTTAATTAATAAACATACGCCGCATTTGGGTGATACCGATTCAAAATGTGTGTGTGGGTGCGTGTGAGTGTTAGGGTTTAATTAGTTGTAATCAAATATTGGAACTTTGAATACCCCTTTGAAACATGTAAGTTTGTAAAGCCTAAAATTAACATGTATCATCAAAACATATGGTTTTAGTATTCCATAATCTAATTTTAGAATTTAGAATTTAAGATGATAGTCTATTTTTCTAAATTTGGGAACTTTATATATTTAATGATTATATGTAATAATAATATATATGTATGGATAATCTTTTGGCTAAATGTAATTGATTATGTATAGAAATCAGTTGATCAAATTTGTTGATTTGGCTATGGAAAAATGTGTTTAAAAATGTACAATTTGATTTTATTTGAAACTAATTATTTTGTTTAATTTCTTATTTCGTAGGTAGACCAATTTATTTGTTAATCTAGACATAGTGATCCTCTACGTCTTTGGGTCTGTATTGATGCAATGGTGGGTGATCTTGGTGATTGTGATCCATCAGCGGAGATTCCTATGGTTGGGAAATAGGAGAACATTCCCACCCATTTGATCCAGTTTTTTTTGAATTTCGTTTTCTTGGAGGAGTCGATGGCGTCGCCATCTTCGTCGACCAGTTCAATTTCACCATCAGATGTTTGGCTGTCGTCATCTCCATACTCTTCGTTGTCATTGGAGTCGTAGTCGTCTCCCTCGTTGTGGCGCTCCTCATCAATTGCTTCGGTGGGATATCCATCGTATTCGGAATCGTTGGTGTTTCCAACATTTCCCTTCTTGGCGCCAGATGCATCACCTGCTCTCTTGCTACTGGATTTCTTGTTCATTTTCTTCTGTCTTCTTTCCTCTTTCTTCTTTTCCTTTTCTTTTTCCTTTAGTTCTTTTTCCTTTTCTCTGAGTCCTCTTTCTCTTTCTTTCTCTCGTTCCTTTTCCATTTGAAGTGCTTCGTCGAATTCGTCCTTTTGTTTAGTTTGCCAGAACGATCTTCCTCGTGAAAGTTTCTTTGAATTTAAGTTGGGGGAGGAGGGTGCGCTCATAGGTGATTGGTCATCTGTATTGTAGAATCTTGGAGAAGCCACTGGGGAAGTGCTTCCATTGTCTTCAGTTTTTTTAGATCTAAGGTCACCAATTGTTTTTATTCGATTCAAAATTGGTCTAACCTTTTTTTCAGAGACGGTATTCTTATCCATTTTATTTAATATTTTATAATCAATTAATGGTAATATATATACTGTAAGTTATTGTTTAAAGTCTATTCTTATTATTACAAATTTATTTAATATTACAAACAACATAAATTAGAATAACAACAATATCAGTAGTTCTAATTTACTTTATTCTTTTTAGAATTTAATAATATAGTATATAGATAAATATTTTAGTAAAATGGAAGAAACAATTTTTAGTTACTTAATTTAAATATGTTACAATAGAGATATATATATTTATATATTGTTGAATAGATTATTATATATTTTACAACAAGTTAAATTAATATTACAATATTGATTAATATAATAGTTTTATATTTATAAATAGTCAATAAATATGGTATTGGAGAAAAGTGTAGTGGAGACCAATAAATAAGATTAGAGGCAATGTATTATATTAATTGTAGTGGAGTAGTAGTAGAAGTAGTAGTATTATAGGATATAGTAGCAAATGTTAATTGTTGAATGAAGTTGTAAAATATGTGATGTATCTATCAATGTTGATGTCTAAATTTACAAGATGAAATTTAAATTGTTGGATTTAAATTAAATTAATAATAATTGATGATGATGATAATAATAGGAATAATAATAGTGATTTAGTTGGTTAGTTGGTTCAGGTTAGTTTAGATTGGATAAGTTAAGTTTAGCATGTATGAATGAATTTATTATTTATTTGGTTTGGAAATTGAAGAGGCGATATTAAATTTTATTGTAGTAAAAGTATAGATAGCTAATGGTTAGTTGACTTATTGATTGATAAGACGATGTGTTAGGCAATATAGCACTTGTGTTAGTTTGGTTGGTTATTTTAGCTGGTTTAATTAAATTATAGTCATAACAATAATAATTATGATAAGCCAATATTATTTAGTGATTGGAATATTTAAAAGTAGAGTACATCAAACTAACAAATATTATTTTAATAATAAGCACAATCACATCATAAGTGTAATGCAGTAATGACAATCCATTCATTCACGCACACATGTTATTTTGGGTATTTGTGAGATCAAATGAAAGAACCAACACTACTAAATTGCAGTGTGAGCGATTGATGTATATATTTACCACAACACATTGCTATCACTTTCACACAATTCTTTCTTCCTTCTCCTTTGATCTTCTATGCTTGATTGCTTGCTTGCTTATTGTGAAAGATGAAAGACCATAACCAGTTAGCTTACTCAATTGAGCTGGTACATCCTGTGATTGTACTCTATTTGTCTTTAACTTCAAAGTGCTGTAGTAAGTAAACATCAATCAATCAATCAATCAAACCACACTACACCTAAGTGATCTTGAATAACAACAACAACGACAATATTATTATTAATAATAATAATAATAGCCATAATTCTTTAAATTAAATGAATGGATGGATTATCACTATTGCTAGCGAAGTAAGTTTAACTTGACAATTCTCTTGATTCAATCTTTACATTATCTTATTAAACAGTCTAAATATAACAATATTACCTCCACCCTTACACCAGTAATGTGTGGGTGTGTGTGCTATCTGTATATCTGTCTTATGATGATTTTGTTGTTTAATATGCTTTTTAAATAAAACTAGTAAACCCACAACATCACACTACCACCATATCAACACAATTGAAGTTAATCTAAATATATCTAAAGTGGCAACAACAATAGCAACAGATCAACAGTAACAATGGCGTTTAGGTCTAATAATAATAATAATAATAACGAGAGCTTTTAATGAATGTTATCTTTGTTTGTTTTACAATTAAGAGTGTTGTGTTATGATAATAAACAATATTTAAAAAGGTCTCACTTACATTGAAATTTGTAAGTTTGTTGGTTGATTGGATAGTTAGTTAGTTAGTTGGTTGGTTAGCATTCTTCCAGCATCATCATTAACATTTCTAACGCATTTGTACTTTTATTACTATTATAACAAAGTAGAGATATGGATTACTGAATGTCTTTAAAATTGGAATGGACATAGATATAGAACAGCCAATTATATCCAAAATAGCAGTTTATACTTGTCAGTTATATTCATTCAAAGAAATAATATGATTCTCATTTAGTTGCAAACCAGGTAATCTGATAGATGATAAATTTTGATTGTGAGTGATCTTTTTTTTTTAAATGAATATTGATTCTATTAATGGCCACCAAGATGATCATATTTAAAATATAATAAACTATGTTCTATATGATTTATTTACTTGATTTTATCTTCTTATTTCTAGATTGAGTTTCTTCCTCTTCTTCTTCCTCCTCCTCTTCTTCTTCTTCTTCTTCTTCATCTTCATCATATTCATCCTCACCATTCATTTCATCATCTTCATCCTCGTCTTCATCTTCATCGTCTTCGTCTTCATCTTCAGAGTTTGGCTCTTGTTTTTCGACTTTAACTTTAATTTCTTCCTTTGCTTTTAGGCTGCTAAATATTGACATTTTCTCGAAATAATCTAATGTATATTTGTTGTCATCACATCTATGATTGCAAAAAAAAGAGAATTAAAGTTAGTTTTCATTTCCAAATCTCAAATTGACAAATTGAAGTTTGTTGGCATTAAATGACTTACACTTGTGACAAGTTATTATAATTTTGAACTAAACATTTTTGGAGGTTTCTAAGTGATTCAATCATTGACAAACTGTTTGTCTTGAAGAACTTTCCATGGTAGGTCAACAAATATAGAATCCAAGTCATTTGGAACTCCAAGTGAGGCTTTCTTTCAAAGATATAGCTGATAAATTTGATGAAATTCTTTAAATAATATTGAGGGAATTCATGGCAGACGAAGGCAATATGGTCGATTGGAATTGATTCAAACACTTCTTCTATGAGTGGCTTCTCATTCAATTTCAAACTCATCTATATAGCAATGATAATGTTGTTCATTAGTAGTTGATTCTTTGAGTTTTGGGTGATGATTGGGTCTTTCAATTTGAGATACTCACAATTAAAGCTCTTAAATATTCTTTGTCATTTAATGTTGATCGAATTGATTCCGGGTTGATGTCTAAGGAGAGGTCGGTTGGGTCAAAGAATAGGTTCTCGTCGAGCGAGTAGATCATGAGACCCTCGGTAGTGGTAGCTGCCCATGCACGTCCAGTTGGGGAAATGGAGAGGTCGTATGTCTTGATCTTTTTCTTGGTGCTACGCTTTGCAAGGTCTCCTTTCTTGACACCTGGTAATGAATTTTCATGACGTTTCTCATCTTCTTCGTAGTCCTCTTCCATATTGTCGATGTGTCCAAACTCTGTGATCTTGCGCCAAGTGTGATTGTCGAATATTCCGTCCAACGACATGTTGCGCGAGGTCTGGTATTTCTTGAGGAGAATCTGCTGCTCTACGTGGTAGATGCAAATGTACTTGGAGTCTCCACCGGCAATGATGCACTGTCCGTTTGGAGTGAATGAAATTTTGGTGAAGGCACGTCCTGCTGCATTGTTCTTGACCATCTTTAGATCCGAGGCTAATCGACCACCCATGATATCGTGACGTCCGTCGATGACCCCAATTTGAGTCCAGTTAGCGGTTTCGAAAATTTGGATCGATCCGTCCAATGTGGATACTGCAAATCTTGATCCATCTGGAGAGTAGGAGATTGCCAAGATATCTGATTTGTTGATGATGTTTTCTTTGGTGGCTCCATCTTCGAATAAGTCCCAAACACGTACGGACTTGTCCCATGAACCTGAGGCAAGCATCGAAGTTGCTGGATCGAAAGATAAGCTAGATACTGGTGCAGTGTGTCCAGACAAAACATCAGTTAGACGACCGGTACGGATCGACCAGACATAGATCTCAAAGGTGTCTACACAACCAGCTACGACAATTTCACCGGCGGCATCAATGGCCAACGAAGAGAATTGTGATTTGTTTGGTGATACGAATGTACGGAAATTACGATAACGCAATAAATCGAAGGCACGAACTGTTCCGTCCAAACTAGCAGAGAAAACTGCATTTTGACTGCCGACTGGTGAGTAACGTACAGCAGTTACTGGTGCTTCGTGCTCTGAGAAAGTAACAAAACAGTATCCAGATTGAGTATTCCAAATCTTGACTTTTCCATCATCACCACCAGTGGCAATGGTTTGTCCATCAGGTGAGTAAGCCATAGAGGACATATTGTAAGCATGACCTTGTTGTTTAAGGATATAGGTCTCAGAACGCCACTCCCAAACAAGCAGCTGTCCAAGTTCCTTTGAGGCGAATGCCATCCACTCACCAGTTGAGTTGAAAGCTACAGAAGTGATTGCTTGATTCGAGATATTCAAACGATATAACTCCTGATACTCTGGCATCTGGTGGAGTGTGAAAAGACCATTCGACAGTCCGATCACAAGCAGTCCACCAACCTTATGATATTGGCAAGACTTGACACGAACCGATTGTGATGTTTCAAAACGATGGAAGCTTGTGTATATCCATCTACCTGCTCTTCTCTTGTTTCTATCTTTTCTATCATCTCCAAAAGTAGTGTTTGTACGCTGTTCCACTGCCAAATTGTCTGTTGTAATAATGATATCTGGGTTTTCTGACGCCAAATTGCTCTGTTTCTGTTGCTGTATTTCCTCTTCTGTGAGATAACGCCATTGTACCAAACCTTTCTTTGAAACTGCAAAAATAGAAGTTGCTTCTTTGTTTCCAAAATAAGCACGAACTGGTTGAGATCCCTGTACCTGGAATAAATGTGGTTTATCGTTTCCTTCTCTAACAAACAAAGTACCTCCTTTGCATGCAATCAAAAGTTTCCTAGAAGTAAAACATCAATCATCAGAATATGCTCATTAAACGAACAGTCTCCAGACCAATGGTCCTCTACATACTTTGAATCGTTGGACCAATCAAGTGATACAATTTTCTGTGAATGTTGGAAAAGTGAAAGTCTGACCATTGGATTCAACGACTTCTGGACGATGGGTGCCTTGTAGATGTATACTCTCTTGTCAATACCAAAAGCAACCATACTTCCATTTGGTGAAAATTCAATCGATGAAGGTGTCTCTTTGAACTTGCATTCTCCCAACTGAACATGTCTCTGTAAATTTATGATAGCAGTGTAACCATCTGTTGAAGTTAATAAAGAATACTGCGTTAGTATTCAAAGTCAATCCAAGCCTAGCAAGCCAATCACGTGACAGGACCAAATCAATCATGCCACATGATCTATGATATCATACTCTCATCTGATGCAATCAAAATCTTTCCATTGGGTGACAATGCAATGGTTTTGATGTCTCTGTGTGTTTCTACTGGTAGAGTGATCGAGTTGTGGTTGACCAAATCGAAAACTGTCAATCTGTTTCCAACGGGACTGATCACGCTGTTTCCGTCAGGGGTGAACAGTATATTACCGCCACTGTAGACAGTTCCCAAAAGATTTGAGAATTGATAGCCAAATTTCATCATCTTTTAGTGTTTTGACTTGTCCAGTAATGTTATATATAAACAATAATAATCAAACCAAATTCACAATCAGAATATTATTATTATTATTAAATATAATTCTTCGTTCGTTTTTTAATTATAAAATTAACCAAAAAAAATAAAATTAAAATCAAACAATTAAAATTGCCAAAAAAAAATAGTTTTTAATTTTAATTTTTGTTGTTAATTGAGTGTTAGTTATAAAAATTAAGGCAAAAAAAATTAAAATCAAACA
Organism: Heterostelium multicystogenum; assembly: GCA_003667245.1. Taxonomy (NCBI): domain Eukaryota; phylum Evosea; class Eumycetozoa; order Acytosteliales; family Acytosteliaceae; genus Heterostelium; species Heterostelium multicystogenum. Next base: position 133,908 of record RCNN01000025.1, on the reverse strand, counting down.
ATTAAAATTAAAGCCAAAAAAACTTAAAAACTAATTGTCAAGCATCATTTTTTTTTTTGCCGCATTATGGTACGCAATTAGGATTTATGTATCTAAAACAGGATTTGTAGTATCAACCAATACATTCCATTGGATTCCAAGTATAGAATTTGATTATGACCAATTACTTGAGTATGACTACAAAAATTAATTAAGATTAAGAATTCAAAATATGCAACAAGTCTAGTGTCTTTAAACCTTCTTTGTCTTTTGCTTACTATTCAATTGTATTTCTGTATTCCAAGTGTAATAATCCTATATTACGAAATGTATAATATGAAAATTTCAATGTTAAGTTCCTTCACTGGGATAGTTAGATAATAATAGTCGACGGAGGATTGATTTACTAAAATAAATCAATCCTATCCTGGTAGAAAAAAAGATTCATATGTAGGAGATATTTGCAAAGATATTATTATTTTATAAATAAAATTTATACTCAATGAATGTGAGTTAAAGGGATGTATCTTCACTATGACTAAGATGGTAAGAACTTTCAAATGACAAGAGCAAATGGTTATATTATTAGAAAATCACCTCAAGTATTAGGTAGCGTTCCAACTACTTTTCAATTGCCAATTTTAATTTCAGCACCGATCAATTGAAGCCTTTGGAGAGTAGATTTTTTGAAAGATGAATAGCTTTCCCAAATCGTTGAATGACTATTTCAAAATGTAAAATACTGCCCTAACATGGTATTTAGGAGGATATTTTATTGCCAAAAATCATCGTAGTCCAAATTTCTGACTTAGGATTACTGAAAAAAAACAAAAATCACACAACCCCACTACATTTAGGATACTTTTTCATGAAGATATTTCGTTGGTTTGCAAACTAAGCCTCATATTAGGCACCACTAAGCCGTCTTAGGAACATATTTTATAATTATAAACAACTTTTTAGTAAATAATCTTATAAAAAATAAAATAAAAAAATAATAAAACTAATGGGAAGATGAATCAATCATCATAAGGTCCAATAGCTTATAAATAAATCAATCAATTGATTTTATTTGGTATTTAATATAAACCAAATCTATTATAATATATTTTATACATATAGGATGAAATTCTTTATTTCAACTCTTATTGTTTTGGTAACTGTTTTGGCTGTTGCCCATGCAGACTATGGTATTGATATGTCATCTTTCATCTCTGATGGAATTACCTCTGAGCAATGGTCATGTCTTGCACAAAAGAATCAACGTGCCATCATCCAAGTCTGGTCTGGTGGTGACTGTTTTGAACCCCCAAGCCTCTTCTATCCTCGCAGCTGCTAAATCTGCTGGTTTCCAAATTGTCGATATTGTAAGTTTGAAACTTTCCACAACATAAATACAACCAAACCAAACCAATGACTCATATTGGATTCACAATAGTATGCTTTCTTGTGCAACCAATGCGATGGAAACACTCCATCATCAAATGCTATTCAACAAATTGTAAGTGCCTTGGGTGGTCAATTCGGTACCCTTTGGATTGACGTCGAGCAATGTGATCAATGCTGGGGTTCAACCAGTGAGAATGCTGAATTCGTTGCTGAAGCCGTCCAAACTGCTGCCTCCTTGGGTGTCAGCGTTGGTGTCTATTCATCACTTGGTGAGTGGCCACAAAACTGTCGGTTCTCTCTCTTCCCTCTCCTCATACCCACAATGGTACGCTCACTACGATGGTGTCGCTGCTTTCACTGACACCAGCTTCTACCAATATGGTGGTTGGAACAACCCAGTAATGAAGCAATACGTTGGTAACACCAATGAGTGTGGTGTTTCTGTTGATCTCAACTACTACCCAGGAGGTTCTGGAGAATCAACATCAGGATCTGGTTCAGGATCTGGATCAGGAAGTGGATCAGGAAGTGGATCAGGATCTGGATCCTCAGGAACTACTTCATCAGGTTCAGGAAGTGGATCAGGTAGCTCATCAGGTTCAGGTAGTGGATCAAGCTCCGGTTCAGGATCATCTTCTGGTAGCACCTCATCAGGTTCAGGTAGTGGATCAAGCTCTGGAAGTGGATTCAGGGTAGCTCATCAGGATCAGGTAGTGGATCAAGCTCTGGTTCAGTTCAGGTTCAGGATCTGGTAACAGTACAGCTTCAGGGATCAGGATCTGGTTACTATGCCGTCATCAATTAAATATTCCAATACTAAATCAGTATTTGGTTCCTCAATTGAGACAAACATGACCGAAATAAAAGCAATATAAATTATTATTCAAACCATATAATCTTTGGAATCCATTTTTTAATTGTCTATAAATATCTTTTCCAAATTGATAGATAGTTTAATGAATTTTCTTCCAAATTTCTTTTTAAATAATTTGTTTCTTTCCCCAAATGCTAAAAACAATTTCTAAAAATGTTAGATAAAAGGTCACTGATTCACACCAACAATCAATCAAAATACACAAATGGAGTTAAATCTATTTTTAAAAGTATTTAATAATAAACTATTAAAGGAAAGAGTATTTCATCATTTGACAACTAACATTTGTAGGAAACCAAAATGCAAAGTTCATTACAAGTGGTATTCTGTCAAGAAAAATGCACATATAAATGGCTGGAAATAATTATTTGGATGATCTAAAAGAGTTTTTAGACCTCTTTATGATTTCAAGCAATTTTGTTGTACTCTCTAATGCAATCAAAGGAGGATCAAGTCTCGAGATGCTCAAATATTTGGTTGAGGAAAGATATTCTGCATATCTCAAAAGACTGTGAAGGTGAAGCCTATTGAATTAATTCTTGGCATTGGCTTCGAGGCACAACAGAAAAGGAGGATATTATTATCTATATTTTTCCAAAGATTTGAAGGATTCAAATGGTCATATCATGGAATGATGACCATGGCGCCCATACAGTGGAGATTATGAAGTTTCTGCAATCAATGGTCGAAAAGTGTATTTGAAAACAAAGAGACAGGGCAAAGTATGTCACACTATCCGTATAGATGCGAATTCACATACCAAGATATGTGAATGTATTTAACTCTGCTGCCAAAGTTGGCCGGTGTCGACATGGTTCAATACTTGGAGAAAGAGTGGCCTCAAGCTATTTCAAATAGCAATATGATAAAGTCAGCTGTAAAACGAGGCCATCTGGAGCCTGGTCCAATACTTGATATCGAAACACAAAACTATGTGTAAGGAGAATCAATCTTGAATTCCATTTTCCAAATACAATCAGTTTGACATCTTTAAGGAGTTCTATAATAATGTTACCACAGTACTAACAATTCAAGTGATGGATAATGTGGCAATGAATGGTAATTTAACAATGCTTAAATGGTTACATGAAAATACAAGTGCCCAGTGCTCAACTTTCGCATTGGATGACGCCGCAACCAATGGCCACACTGATGTGGTTGAATGGCTGAAAAACACAAGAATCTAACTTGTTTCGAAAAAACACACTCATCAAAGTGATAAACACTGGAAATATGGAATTGGCCAATTGGCTCTATGACAATCTACCAGAGTGCCGCTTGGATAAAAGTGATATTCTCAAAGGAAACAGGATTAACTATGGTTACAAAAAAGACATATTAGTCTGGATTTCAGACAAAACAAAACAATGGATAACATTCAGCTCCTGGACACAACCTATTGAAAATCAATCTTACCTTTAATTAATTTATTGATTCATCTATCTACCTATCCAACTTGGCTATTGAGCCACAAATCCTAGATTAGAAATAGAGAGTATCTTGATATTATTATTCTTATTAATTTCAAATCTAAATAATAAACTGAAAATGGAATTGTAAAGTTGTTTGCATTTGTGGCTTGGTATCCTAATCATTCCTTGGAATTGTAGTTTTGTTAGGATATGAATTAAAATCTTTCAATATCTTTGAAATGGGAACATGAATCTAATTCAATTAAATCTTTATATCTTTACCTTCTAGTTGGAAAGATGTGGTACCAGGATTTACCTCCAAAGATTGCCTAACTTTCTATTGTAGAAACATTGATGGTATTTCAACGTGCCAAATACCAACTGATATTTATGAAATATCAACAACAATAATATAATTCAATTTGAAGTATTTTGTAGTTGAAGTTGAATTCAACTCAAATGTAAATAGACACTGCGGAAACAGGAGTATACTAGAAAGTGAGATAATATGGGCTAAGTTAAGACTATTCATTCTTGTAAATTTTTTAAATTTGTATCCAATTCGGTTAATTTAGTTCAATCTTATGTAAGGTTTGGTATCGCCATTTTGAAGATGAATCCAAGTTGTTGATTGTCTAATAGGTCCCATTAATGGGTATCCACCTTAAATATTTTATAAGATCAGTTGATCTTTTAAAAATACTTTTTCGAATTTTTTTGGAGAAAAGTTTGAAGAAATTTTTTCAAAACAAAATTTTAGACTCGATCATCCGCTGTTGAGTGGCTTGGCAACCCTAATTTCGAAGCAAAACAAGAGCCAATTTGACACTGGCATCTCTCGATTTTGTCAATTTTACAATCTTATCAAAAATCTTTGCAACTATCATGTTTTTCAGATATTTGTTTTATTCTAATGAAATTTTAAAAGCGAAACAATCATAGGGTCACTGCACACTACCCTAAACCTAGACTATTTAAAATCCAACCTTTTTATTCGTTGTTTGTTATATTATAAACAAATACTATACCTATTTATTATTATAATATAAGAACATTTATTATTTATAATAATAATAATAAATATATAAAATGAGAATCCTCTTGGCACTTTTTGCTATTGCATACGTGTTGGCAGTTGCCAATGCTGAATTCGGTATTGATGTATCCTCTGGAACATCTGGAAAAATCTCCTCATCACAATGGTCCTGTCTTGCTCAAAAGAACCAACGTGCCATCATCCAAGTCTGGTCTGGTGGTTACGGTTTCAACTCTGGTGCCGCCTCAGCTATCCAAGCTGCCCAAAACGCTGGTATTCCAAACTGTTGACCTTGTAAGTTTACCTTCGTATGGCGTTAGAACATTACACTAATCTCGATTTATTTATTTAGTACGCTTTCTTGTGCAACCAATGCTCAGGTAACTCTCCATCATCCAATGTTATTCAACAAATCGTTAGCAATTTGAAGCAAAGTGGAGTTTCATTCGGTACCCTTTGGATTGATGTCGAGCAATGTAACGGATGCTGGGGTTCAACCAGTGCCAACGCTGCTTTTGTCGTTGAAGCCGTCCAAACTGCCGCCTCATTGGGTGTCAGAGTTGGTGTCTATTCCTCAATTGGTGAGTGGTCCCAAACTGTCGGTTCCCTCACCTCCCTCTCCTCATACCCCACAATGGTACGCTCACTACGATGGTGTCCCAGCTTTCTCTGACAGCAAGGCCTACCAATATGGTGGTTGGAGCAACCAGAGATGAAGCAATACGTCGGTAACACCAACCAATGCGGTGTTTCAGTTGATCTCGATTTCTATGGTACCTCAACTACTTTCATCATCATCATCATCATCCACCACTGGTCCATCCTCATCCGGTCCATCCTCATCCGGTCCACACTCCAGCTCAATCCGGTCCATCTTCATCCGGTCCACACTCCAGCTCCTCTGGTCCACACTCATCCGGTCCATCTTCATCTGGTCCACACTCCAGCTCATCCTCAGGTCCAGGTACCAGCTCAGAGTCATCAACCTCCTCCAACCCAACCTCCTCCAACCCAACCTCATCTAAACCCAACCTCCTCCAACCCAACTTCATCCAACCCAACCTCATCACAAACCTCATCCAACCCAACCTCATCACAAACCTCATCCAACCCAACTTCATCCAATCCAACCACCTCATACACCGTTTCAAGTGGTAGTGGAGCCGCATGGGAACCATCAAGAAGACTCAGAATCTATTAATAACTTTATTTAGTTATCAAACAACAACAATAATAATAATAATTAATCGATAGTAATTTAATAATTGTATAAAGGAATATCTTTAAATTATTTAGTAATATTTTGTATTCTGAATTTATTATATTATTATTAATCCTCATGCTCCTCAATTCAATACCTTTATTCTTAACCATATGGTTAATCAGCTGATTCTTCATAATATTCTTTATGTGTAAATATGTATCAAATAAAATAATATAAAAGTAAAACTATTCTACTATTGTTTATTATTAACATATCTCAAGATACCCTAAGTAGATATGGCATAATTACATTGGTTAACTGATCTATTCATACATCATATTGAGTGATTGCTTACCCATACATATTAAACAATCATTAACTAACCCATACTATTATTAATGAATAATATTTAGTAAAGATACAACTGTATCAATATCAATAGGTATAATGTTATAAAGCAAAAAGAATAACTTTGGTCCTTAAAAAATTGAAATTTAAAAAAAATTAATGGGTAATAATTATTATGACAGGTTTTCGATTTATCAGTTTTTTGATTCATTCAGTTCATCAATATAGATATAGATATTATAATAAATAATAATGGGAGTCTATTGCTGTAATATATGTGATAATCAACTTTTTAAAGAATCATCGGAAACTTCTACACCAGAGGGTGTTGATGACAACTCAACTTATAAATACTTCACTCAATACATCGTAGACAGTTGCAACTTTAACAAAGAATATCAATTCGGTATTCTAAGTGTTATTATCAATTGTAAAGGTGTAAGTAGTCAACTACAATGTTAGTGATACAGCTAGCTAGGATTGCTTATACTTACTTAAAATGATGATTATGGTGATGATGATCCTATATAGTGCTATGAACAAATCGGTGAAATTACAACTAAAGATGGAAATGATATCTATTCAGTCACTGTAGATTCTATAAAGTTGGTCGATTCTGCCAATGAGGACAACTATGAATCAACTGCCGAGTATCTGTTGACTGAAAAAGTCGATGAAGAACTCAGAGAGAGATATAGAAAGGTTTTCGATATGAAGTCAGTCCCATCCCCAATGTCAAATGATAATACAACTACCACCACTACCACCACTACAACTACTACAACTACCACCACTTCAAATGAACCACAACCACATATTGAACCACCAAGAATATCAGCTGCTGCTGCCGCTGCCTATAAACAACTCGGTGGTAAGCCACCAACTTTAAAGAAGCCATCATCTACATCAAGAATGGCCGCTGCTGCCAAACAACAAAAGCAAAAGAAGCGTGTTAGAATCAATGATACCGGTGCCGAAGAAGAGGTACCAGAAGGAGAGGAAGAAGAAGTCAACACCAGCAACGAAAGAGTCAAGGAGATTATCAGCAAAGTATTTACTGCCGATACCGCCTTTTACACAACTCTCGGTTTATTAGGTCTACTCCACTCTACTATTTCAGTTGTAAGATTTATTATATCCAACAATTACTAAGATCACAGGCAACATATATAATATAGTTATTTTACAATAAAGATTAGTTTATTACAGTATATCGCCAGCCATTGGCATCCAAGGTTAATCTATCTAAATTCCAACCTTTGGATTGTAACTGATCTCTGAATGAATTGTTTTTGTGGTCTGTGATCATGTTCAGCAGCTGTTTGGTGTTGTCATTTGGTTGGCGATCAATGAGAGATAGCGCATAGAAATACGACTCTATTAGATCAAATGGTTTGCATTGCTCTCTGAGTGCAATGTATATCTTGTTTTCGAACTGCCACATCTGGTAGTACTCATTCTTAGTCTTATCATGACGGTTGATGATTCTCTTTTGCTTGGTAGCATTGTTTTGTTGTTCGTGCTTATACTTTAGCTCTTGCAGCTTCACGATTTCAGTTAAAGATACTCCGAGAACAATAGAATCATTGTCCTCCCGCAGAAGAATGTTCTCCTTCGCAGATACTTTGCTTGGCGTTGGGATGTATCCGTGGGCCTTGTAGTGGTTATAAATCAAAATGGCGCGATATCTATTGATTGATGTAAGAACTACACCAGTTACCGCCCTGTAGTTACAGTAGAGGTGGACTCCAATGAGGGTCATAAAGAGCACCCAGATTGCAAGCGTATTTGACGCTGATGGCTCATCGGGTATTGACGCCGACAGCGCAGCACCTAGCAGCATTCCTACGAGGCCAACAGCCGTCTCTTGGGAGCCATCCTTAGCTGAGACATCTCCCATGTTGTCTTGCTTTGCAAAGTGCATAGTCAGTGATGCTTTTGTAGAGCCACCTGCAACGCCACAAATACTCTTTGCTACGATGCCACATACCGAAAGCGGAAGAAAGAGTACTTCCGACAGCGGGCTCAGCATCTCAAGTGTCATACCAATGTCATTCAGAATGTCAGCCATGAATCTCCATGTTTTGGCATTGCAATCTAGCTGACGTCCCTTTTGCCAGGCAAATATGATTCTTCCTATCATTCCGGCACCATCACGAAGTACCCACTGCAGCACTGCAGAACCAACTGATGCAGCTGCATTTCCAACACCATATCCACGCAGGATAGCACGCGTAGCTAGCACACCTGTCAGGGAAGAGGAGAGTGCCTGAGCAGTATCCCAAACTTGGTAGCTCATATAGTCGGAAGTAACTGAATCTGGATATCCAGACGGCAGAAACATCGACCTTAGTAGCTCTATCAAAGAGCTATGCTTACTCGCCGTTGATTCAACAACACAATCGCCATTTAATATATCACTTCCATCACTACAATTCAATACATTAACATGTGATCCACCTTCATAAACTTCTTTAATTTTCATTGTTTACTAATAATGACTTATTTTATTTTACAACCACAATAACAACTTCATCCCTATTCTTTTATTTCCGATTTAAAAGTTTTGTTTTTAATAAACCATTCGATACTCTACGTAGAGTATGTTCTCAATGGATTAACAACAACCCAAATGCAAGAAGTGAGTAAATGAATCATTAAAGTTTATTTAGATGATTTTAATAGGTTTGACCTTTGGACAACCCAAAGGTTTATTGTTTTCGGTCCTCATTTGGTGTTTGAAAATTAAATATTTAAAGATTGGCGTTGGTATGTGTATTACAACTTGAACCAGTGTAACCAGAGAAGCATGTGCATTTAGTAACTTTACCTTTTACGGTGATGCTTGCAATACCATTAATACATGTTTGTCCACTAACACTGTATGCAACCACCTGTCCAATTTTTTAGTCAACATTAGTTAGTTAGTTCATAAATATATTTTATTTAGATTATCTACTTACATAAGGGCTTGAGCTATCTTGAACCAATGGTACTCGGTAGATTATATCATTGTGTAAAAGTGTACTATTAACATATACGGAGCTGAATTGACCTGCAAATGCTTCAGTGTTGAATGTTGGCTTGTTGGTTTCAAGTGACTGAGAGTTAAGGAAGTACCCTCCAACAATATTTTGTGGAAGAACTTGGAAGAATATTCCACCAGCTTCAGAAGTTGCTACATTTGATGAAAATATAGATCCTATCATATTGAAATTAACAGATGTATAGGTGTACTAGATTTTAAATTAATAATTGCTATTGTTATTTCTATGGAAAAAGGTTTAGTCTACATACCATTGCACCTCCAAATACAGTAGCAGTGTTATTATAGAGATAATTGTTTTGAAGAATGTTGTTGGCTTCACCAGTTTGTAAATATAAAGCACCACCATACTCGGCAACATTATATGTAAATGTCGAAAATGTAATTGATAGTTTAGGACCAAGTGCAGCTACACTACCACCGTTTGCGAATGCTTGGTTTTTTGTGAAGGTCGATTGTTGGATGAGGAGAGAGACTACAGCAACAATGGCACCACCATAGGTTGCACTGTTCTCTGAGAAACTTGATGAATAGACAGTAATGTTGTATCCAAATATTGCTCCACCTTCACCTTTAATAATATTGCCCTTATTGTTGTCGAATGTAGAATAAGAAATATCACCGACCTTGGCATAGATTGCACCACCGCTCATTGCCATATCTCCAGAGAAAGTTGAATTCCAAACCAATAGATTATAAACTGCATAGAGGGCGCCACCATCATAATTGACAAAGTTGTTGTTGAAACTGGAACTGTAGACTTTAATATTTGGAGCATAGACTGCACCACCATTCATAAATGCACCACTTCCATCGATGGCAGAGTTCAAAAGTGTTACAGTAACGTTTTGGCTTGGATCGGAATAGATTACACCACCGCTTTCCTCTGCATAGCAATTACTCATGTTACTGTTGATCAGCTGGACATTCAGACCGTCAACATACAAGAATCCACCGCTGCCTGCCATATAAGATCCAATAACATAACTATTCACAAAGTAAATGGTTGGGGTAATAGGATTTGATACTGGAGAAACTAGTTTGAATGTTCCAATATTCTCGTTAGGGACACTGTTTGCATAGAATCCAATTCCCTGAAACATAATTGATTCAATTGGACTTTGCTTTAGGTCTACAACTAGGAAGGGTTTGCCTTTACAGTCTATGATAATATCACTGTTACCCGCTACATAAAAGACAATATTGACAGAATCTGGTAGTTGTGTGATCAAATTGCAATGTTCATTCAAAGTACTATTTGCCTCCAACTCAATATAGGTATTATTAATCGTATATTGCTGGGCAACTTTCACCGACCAATTTACACAATCATAAATTGATGTACAAGTACTTGTCATTGAAATGTTAAAATACTGGACATTAAACTATATTAATATTATTATTAATACATACCTCTCAAATGGTACTTCCGAATCGCATCCTTTTACAGGATAGGAAAAGTCAACATAACATTTTAAATCTTCAGCCTTTATGGTTGAAAAGATAAGTGATATTAATATAATTACTCCAATGTATTTCATTATTATTTATATTATTGGTATTATTATTCTCTATCTATAACTAATAACTATTTAAGATTTGTTTGATTTCCATTATGTTTTCAAATCAACTCTATTTATATAAATAAAGATTAAGATTATTATTAATATCTTATTATTATTTGCATCGATTGGTATTATTATTTCTTAATATTTTACTAAATAACTATAAATATAACTTTATTCATAAGATGGAATCTTCCATTGACTCCATGGAATCCATAAAAAATAAGATATTTTTTTAATAAAATATAAAAACCATCAGATATTTATAATTTTTATTCCATCTCAAAAAATCTATTAAATGGTTCTATTTAATATCCAGATAAATAGTAGGGATGAGAAATTTCAAAGCAAATCTCTCAGTAGACACAGATGATTTATTAAAATGGTACTGAAAAGTAATATGTATCATCAGTACCCTACATTACTAAGATGATAATTATGATGATGTAAACACACACCATTTTAATTACGATCATTGGGAATGGAACTTAATAAAAATCATCATCAAGATTAATCTTTCACTTCACTTTTCCAAGGAATGAATAACCACGAAGCTTAATTAATTCCTTTCAAACTGGGTTTCTTTTAAAAAAAGGAAGATGTGTTTGTTTTGTTATGTTTGGGTTAAAAAATAAATACATATAATATAGATTTATTGGATTTTAATTTGTTACACATATATCGTTTTAAAGGGATGGTTTAGAGTGTGTGAGGTGTGATTGGTAATAAATATTTGTTTTGAGAAGGCGTAATGATTCACATGAACTTAATAATATTATTATTGATTTGATTTGATTTGATTTGATTTGCTTCGCTTTGTTGGGTTTAGTTTTCGACGTACATTGGGTTGTTACCGCTGTTTGGATTGACGGTGTAGAGTGGGTTACTGTTGAGGTTGGAGATCTTGTTTTCACGGTGATTCTTCCAGTAGTCGTATCCCTTCTTACCACCAAAGGCCATGATGGCAAGGGCGACAGCACCGGCAACTACGATACCGGCAATGACACCAGTGGAAATGATAGCAGCCTTGTTGCAACCGAATGGCTTTGGTGAGTACTCGGTGTATTCACACTCTTGGGTTTCAACGTTACAGGTTCCCTTCTTACACTTGGGGTCATCACCAACACAGTTTCTGGTGAAGTTGGCGCATCCAGTACCCTCAATGCAAATTGAATCGGTACAGAAGACACCGGTGGAGCAGTCTCTTGGAGCAGTACCGCATCCAACACCTGGAACACAAATACCAACTTGGCAGTCACCAACATCTGGGCATACCTTCTTGGGGTGTTGACATCCTTGGATTGGGTCACAGATATCATCGGTACATGGATCGTTGTCGTCGCAGTCAACGTTCTTGTATTGGCATTCGTTCTTGGTGGAGTTGGTGACACAAAGATCGATGGTACATTTGTTGAAATCGTCACAGTTAGAGTTGAGGTTCTTGCAGACACCGTCAGTTCCGTCACAGGACTGGCATCCTGAGCAAACTCTCTTCTTGTGAGTAATAACACCGGTGTTGGTGTCACAACTGTCATCGGTACATGGATCATTGTCATCAATCAATGGATTGTCTTCGACAATACATTTACCAGTTTTGCTGTCACACTTGGAAACTTGACACTTGTTGACTGGAGTACCTTGGCAGCACTGGCATTGTTCGGCTGGAAGTTGGTTGAATTTACAGATTCCAGTTCCTGCCTCACAATAGTATTGATTACATCTGTTGGTGTCAGTGGAGTTGGCGCAGTTCTTTGGACTGGCAGTGCAACCTGATCCAGAGTCGCAACCGTATACCATACACTTGTCACCCTTGTCACAGTTGATTGGAGTTGGAGTTGTGCATGAGTCTGGCTTGATACCATTACCTGCAACACACTTGATATCTACGCACTTGTCAGAGTTTGGACAGAGCTCAGAGTATCTGCAACCAGTTGAGGCATCACAGGTTGATTTACGGCATGATTGAGTTGGGCAACCCAATGGCTTGGTAGAGACACCACATTGTCCATTGGATGGGTTACACTCATTGATGAAACATTTGTCGGTTTGGGCACAGGTAATTGGGTATTCTTGCAGAATTGTCTGAAGTTGTCCTTGGTGATTCCTGGTCCTGGTTTTGGACATGAATCAATGGTACATGCCTTGTTGTCATTGCAATCGACTTCTGGCTTGCAGCATGATGAACCGTCACCATTGCAAATACCACAGTAATCGTAGGAGGCACAGAAAATTTCAATGTTGGTTTGGAGCTTCAATGTGGAGGTGGTGGTACATCTCTCGCAGTAGAAGAAGTCCAATGGGTAGGTCTTTCCAATCTCCAACTTGGTTTTGAGTCCGGTTTGGAGATTTACGTTGGCGGATTGGGCAGAGTGGAGACCACCAAGATCGACAGCCAACTCATTATTGATGAATACCCAAACATCGTCGTCACCTCTGAAGTTGAATTCCTCATAACCTTGGTAAGTGAAGAACATATTTGCAACCATACAGAAATGGAAGTTGTGATAGTTTCCATCACCATCAGTGTAAATTCTATTGCTTTGAGTTTTGTCCTAATAATAATTGATATTAATATTAATATAAATTGGAACACTGGCTTAGTTGATTGATTGCTCATATTATACATACGAATCCATTATAGTCGATTGGGAAAAAGGTTTGACTGTCAACACCGTAAATACGATTGTCGTTATCGTAGGTAAGGGTCAAATTGAATGGGATTTCAATGTTGATTCCGCTTCTTCCAGCAAAGAAGGTCTCAAAAAGACTTGGGGTGATCATACGACCATCAATATTGAGTTGACTATTGACATCCAATGTTACCAACTCTGGAATTCTCTTGATTCCGAGTTGAGACTTGACAAGTCCTTTGGTCATGGAACCACATCCAGGTGGTTGGAAATTATTATTTAAACTTGGCATATGATCGAAAATTCTACCAGCAGCTTGGATAGTGGCTATAATTCAAATATTATATTATATTAATATATTACAATGTCGTATAACTGATCATTTTAATATCCAAATATACATACGTGGCTTTGATTGTGCATTTACTGCGATAATTGTCACAGCAACCACCATGAATAAACAATACAATGATTTGTACATTTTTCTGAAAGTTACTTATAATATTTGTTTGTGGTCCAAAACAAATATCAAATATTAACAATATTTATATATATAATTTAAACAAATAAATAAATAATACAAGTTTATAATAAATAATATTACAAATAGAAATTATATTAATATATTTTTCAGAGAGAGATAGAGAGATAAAGAGAAGGCCCTTCTATCTGAAAAAATAAATAAATAAATAAATATAAAGAACTGAGATATATAAATATTTACAACACACAAATAATATGTTGATCGAATGAAACAATTGATAATGACGGTCAAGACAAGAAGTTGCTTATCAATCTTGCGCACACTGTTTGCAACAAAGATGGCAGGTTGGTATTTGCTGTTGGTGGAATGGGTATATTGGTGGTTTTTCTTTAATTTTATCAAGAAAATTTTATTATTCTTTAAAACAAACTTTTATTATTAAAATTGTAGTTTGTATTTTTATTTTTATTTGTAACCGGTTAAAGAGTAAACCATCACCACAATCAACACATCAAAACAATTGTTGTTGTCGTTGTTGACCTTGCCCTACGACAACCACCTCCACCTAGACACTGCATATTGTTCCTGATGTTATTTTTGCTGTAAATTTAACTAAATTAGTTAGTTTACACCAGCAATCTAAATTATAAAACTCAACATTACTTTTGCCAACAAATCATCGTTGTTGGTTATCATAATATTGTAAATACATCTAGATAAGTCTTTAAAAAAATCCATCCCGGTTATTTTTGTATAAAATTGGAATGCTAAAACCCCCACACCACTATAGATATAGCCCTGGCATGGACCCATCACACACAAATTTTAAGTTCAGGTTGAAAACATCAAAAATACAACAAATTTATCAAATATATATTTTTGGATTTTTTTGTTTTTTTTCATGATTATTTAGATTGGGAATCATATGATTATTATACGTTGTTTTTTATGGTTTTTTTTTTTTTTGAAGGAAGCCTAGCTGTAATTCCCACAGAAATTAGATTATTCTGAATAACCATCTTGAGATGAATGGATTTTAAATGAATTTTGTAAATCATTCTTTTAAATATCTATTGTCATTGTTAAAAATTGATTTTCTTCTACCCCATGATTTAATTAAAAACAGTAGTACCCTGTCAGAAAGATGAGTTTTTTTTTGACATTACTCATTCCTTATAATATTCCCAATTTAGTTACCCCTCTACTATATCTCTATAACCGTCAATGTTGAAGTTAATTTTCAAATATTGAACAAAACTTGTTGTTGTTGTTCAAGCGTCGTTCTTAAGTTAATCACAACTGATTAATTAATCATCAGTAGTAGGACTAATGTTATCACAAAAACAATAGATAGATAGTCATACGATATTTCAAATTGGATCGGTTTTTTTTTGTTTTTGTATTTTTATTGATTACAATAATAATAAAATGCAAAAATAACCCGATATTTTAAATATTTAATGATAAATAACAGATGTTATTCAATTCTGAGTGTTAAAGGAATTGTAAAATCAGAAGCGTTTCTACAAATTTTATTCATAGGATTGATAGGAATTAGAATCAGAATAATAATACTATTACAATGAAATTTATGAAGGTAAAATTTTATTATTATAATAATAATACATCCCAAAATCGAATTGGGATTTGTTTACAAATTCCAATTATAATACAAAAAACAAATAAAACTAACAACATGATCAACTTTGCATACTTTCAAAAAATCTTTGAAGGGAACCTGTGACAAAGAATTGCTGAAAGTGACTCATTCTTGATTGTAACAGATGACAGGGGAGACTGTCGGGCGATCAATCTCAGAAGAAAAACAACAAAACAAAATATAGATGAAGAGGCATTTTGATGAAGATCTTTTTGATTTTTTTTTGCATCTGTTCCGAATGGAAATATCTAGTGTTTCATTTTCACACCAGGCAGTGATCTTTAACATGTTTAGTTGGTATAGCAGAACTTTCTTTTAACTGTAAGTTATCATTGTAAGGAATTCACTCATAAATGAATAAAGTAATGGATTTTTAGTGAAATCCAAAACAAATATTCGAAATTTGTGATAGGATCTCTTTTGCCAACAACTAGTTGAAAAATGTCAATGAGATTATTTACCTCTAATTATTATTAATATCATTATATTTATTCAACACAGAGTGGTTAAAATTAAATCATTAATTGTTTTCTAAAGAGTTATCTTGATCTGTTATTGATGAGTATGACTGCAATGAAGGTGTTATCATTGGTTCAACTTATCGATAAGTTGGAACCTAAATCATATTTTTACTACCATTCTATTATAAAAGGTCCAAATTTCATTTTAATAGATCTTCCAAAAGCAGAGGTACATAAAATAAAACCATCATCAGATACTAGTGTTAAAGTAGCATTTGGAAACAATTTAAATTAAAAGTTTCATACTATTGGATTTTAACTTTTCAGACAAAATGATTATATTAGTATTATGGATTGGGTAATTAAATATATATTCTGATTGAAATTAATAGCCACTAATGACACAATTGGAGAGGTGATCATTTGTCACACTCAATGGATTTTATTCATAATTTAAGCCATTATCCATCTACTAATTATTAAAAACTAATAAATTACAACCCAATTGGGCAATAAACAAGTATTCTTTCTTTTGTTATCATTTAAATTTAAACTTTACAGAACCCAGTTATTGAAATGAAATGAGTTATTAGTGACAAATCAACAATGGATAGTGTAAGATTGCAACTGATAATAATAAATATAATATAGTTGAATTTATTTGTAAATACATTAAAATCAAATCCCTTTTGGATTTCTAAATAACTATTATATTTAATATTTAGACAACATTTGAAGGAAAAGAAGGAGTAAAATGAGTTTTGTTGATACTTTGAACAAAGAAGAATATATATCTCTGGTAGAGGATGTAATAAAAGAGTTCAAGTTTAAAGGAAGAGATACAAAGTGGACCTACGAGTTGAAGCACATTGTTTCTATTCTAAGATTAGTTGAAATTGATAGCGCAGTTGCTGTTTTAAGTAAAAAGAGAGTTTTGGAAATAGTAGTAGGTGTAAGAAAAGGTTGGCATGTTTTAAGAAAAGAAGACCCATCAAATTCTTTCAATCAATACTCTAATCGTCAAAAAGAACGACAGTGAAAAATGGTACTCTTAGATGTAGAGAATCAATCTAGGTCGAACAAGTCTGCTGTTCACCCACTAAAAAGATTGGAGACTTAAATTTAAGTCATCTGCATTTCAAAGGAGAGTCGGCATACACAAAAAAAAAAATAAAAACACCACATCTCAATCCTACATGATAAAAACTATATTAATAAAAAAAGTGCCTTCTTATGAACATGACTTTTAAAGTTTGTTCCTAAAATCTGATTATTTGCCAAATTTGTTCTTTGATCTGATTACATATATCTCTTTAAAGAAAAAGAACTTTATTATGGCTACGACTCTTTTGCAGATCCCACTTATCATCATTAAAGATAATATACTCTCGTTTAATAATTTTCTATCCATTATGGATAGAATTTGTTATAGTTTAGTGTGTAGAAAATTCTATTATGAAAGAGACAAGTATCTGCTGTTCAATCCAGACGAGCTAAGAGTGAGAGACCTCACAAAAGACCCGACACATTTGGTGTCTTTTAAATCGATATTCGAACAATCCATGGCTCTGCGTCACAATAGATCCTATTTCCTCCATAATAGTATGCGAACTAGAATCATTTCACCAATGAGCGACTATGATTATTATAATGATGAAACTCTAAGTATGCTAATCATCAATCACATCTTGATTAATATTCAAACTAATCAATAGGTTAGTTACAGACAAAAACGATTTCAAGCTTCCGCACTACATTTCCTCTTTATATATTTACCCAGACAAATATTTTCCAACCAACTTTGCCAATACCCATCTAAGGAGAATTTCAGTATTATTCTCTAGTGATCTCTAGATGGCAGTCTTTGGAATACTTCTACATTTCCTCCAACTTTGGAGGGACTTCACATTCTTACTAATTTTAACTCAGTGCTTTCTCCAGGTACGCTACAATCATCGCTAAAGTATTTAAAATTGGGATTTAGTTTTAATCAACCACTAAAGTTTGGTGTATTTCCAAATGGTATTACAACCTTCGACTTCTTTGGATCATTCAACCAGCCCATTGAAAAGGGAGTGTTCCCCGACTCTCTAACATGGTTGTCTTTTGGAAATAGATTTAACTTTCCTCTGGATGAGTCACGTTTGCCACCTAATTAAAAAAACTCGTGCTTGGAAAGGATTATTCACATCCACTTACTCATCTACCGTCGACTCTTATGCATCTTACCTGCTTTTTTGAAATGCAATTGGTTGATCTTCCTGACTTTCACCAAATTCCTTTACTCAGTCGCATAGAATCTATACCTTTCAATCTTTTGAACCGTCTTCCTTCTTCAGTAACATCAGTGACATTAACAAGTAACGAAATTTCAGATGATTTAACATTTGATCCCATCCCAAAAACAATCACAACTTTAGAAATCAAAAATCAGATACCCAAACCGTATTTGTTAGGCCATTCTAACCAATCTCTGTTAGGAAACATCAGGGTGCTATATTTATATGGAACCATGAGTGACAAATTACATGCTCACTCCTTACCTCCGACTTTAGAGGAGCTACATATTTCAGCATGCACATATGAGATAGATGCATTTATACTTCCAGAATTACTTTGTAGTTTAGTTATCTATGACTACTTCCTATTCAGTGAAGACTGGTATGCTCCCATCGAAACTTAAAGAACTAGCAATTACATTTAAAAATGTTTCCCTACCTTTTGAGCCAAATTCCATTCCAGCCTCTCTAAAGAGTCTAAAATTGGGTGGGTTTAATAGAAAACTCAATGAAGATTCCTTCCAATCAAATGACAACCTATCAAACAATATTGAATTGGTTGTTGATCTGATTTTCTTTGATTCCAATAAGCTAGAACACCTCACCCGCTCTATCAAGTCAATTCACATTAAAAAGGTATCACATATGGACATTTTCATGAGGAGACTCAACGAAACTACCAACCATTTCTTAGTTCAATCCAATTGCTTTGGTGGAATCATCTCAACTTCTCAACAACTTTTACAATTATTTGGAACTATGTGAAACTATTTCCAAAGAATAAATATTTTTTTGTTATATTTGTCTTTTATTTATATTATAAAGTTATTTATTGAGTTTGTTTTGGTTATTATTATTTTTCATGACTATGTAGATATAATTATAATGTTGGGGAAGGTGATGAGCAAAGTGTAGAAAGATTTAAATTAATTAATCGGTAAATTCGAATGGTTGTGGTGTCTTTGGTTCTTCTAAAGCAGCCTTTTGACCTTTAGAGGTGGTTACTGGTGATTTTACAGCTGGTTTCTCTTTGACAACCAATTGTTCTGGTTCGTCTGGGTTGTTGTCTCTAAGAACTACAACACCTATTGATTGAATCTTCTTGATTGGTGTATATCTAGTTTCATCAAAAACAACATATTGGAGTTGTTTTGGAGTGATTCTTGCTGGGTTTTGTTTTCTTTCAAATAGTGGTTCCTTTTCTTTGGCTTCCTTCTCTTCTTTTTCTTTTGCTCCTTTTCCTCCTTCTCTTTTTGTTCCTTCTCTTTCTTTTCTTTTTCAATCTCTGCTGCAACGTTGGTGGAAGAACGGCTCGATTGCAGTTTACCCTTACGAGAGACAGAGAGGATGGCAGTCTCAATCTTTGATGGTTGGTTTGCTGTTGATGGTTTGGTTTCTGGTGGATAGGCGAATAGTGATGGTTTACAATTGGATTTGAAGCTGAAAACTGGCATGTCGAGGTTCTTGTTTGACACCGATGATGGCGGTTGGTGTCAAAGCCAAACCAAAGAAGTGAGTCATTGGATACCAGTACCAGAATTGGAGGAAACCAGCAATACCAACTATAGCATGCATGTTCTTTTGTCCGCTTGGTGAGAAGAGTGAAATGGTGGAGTTACGACCACCGGCATCAATGATACCGTGACCCAAAATAGCACCGTACTTAGACATGGCATCTTCACGCTTGTCACTGATACAGTTGATCAATTGTTTACGGAAAGCCTCAGTCTCTGAGTATTGCTCCTTGGTTGATTGGATCAAGATCATTGCAATGGCAATCCAAGCACCCTGTCTGACCAAACCAACGGTATCAGTGGTCAAAGACTTCAAAATATCGAGGGCTTCACGACTTCCAGTACCGGCACAAGCAATACCGAGGGCCAAAGCAGAACCGTATCTAACGTGTGGATTGTAGGACTCACTGAGCAATAAAACAGTCTTTGGACACTTCTCTGGTTGTTTTGACAAGACAAAACCAATGCAAGTAACTGAGGCTCTTCTAACTGAATCGTTACCATCACTGACGGCGTAGTGTAACAATTTTCTCAAAGCATCGTTGTTTCCAGTACCACAATATGCCATAGCAATACAATACATACCACCATATCTCAAAAGTGGATCCTAAAAAAACAATAGGTTAGTACAAGATTGGTTGAAAATGCGCGCGTTTGAATATTGTGACTTACTTTATCAGTAATTAATTGTTCGATTAAAGTGTCGGCTGCTTCTTCCTTTCCATACATCAAGAATGCAAGACCCATAGCAAGTGATCTAATGATCTTTTCGTGTTGTGTTTCGTGGGCATATTGCCAACATTTCGTCGATGGCCTTTGGTGATCCGCTACCGAGCATGACAAGACCCATGGCAATACCAGCACCCTCACCACTGATGGCATCATCGTGGTAGAGAACACCCTTGAGTTCCTCGTAGATTTCATCGTTGCATGTTGCCATTGAAGCGAGACCAAGACCCAATGAGGCACCATGGTGGAGGATAACACTGTTCATACGCAACTTCTCCAAGAGATAGGGGGAGACATCCTCACCATGACCGGCATGAATGAGACCAAGGGCGTACAAAGCACCAGATTCAGAGTATGGAGTTGGGTTGACTGTTGGACCTGGAAGGTATGACTTTAAGAGAGTCTTGCTGTCTTTGATTTGTCCACGATTGATGACACCCAAACTAGCAGTGGCAGTGAACTTGGTCCAATGGGTAGCCTTGACAACCACTCTAGATTCTCTCTCAAATAGGTGTCTTTAGTGGTACCGGCGTGCATGATGGCGTTGGCAAACAATGTACCAGTGTAAAAGATAGCACCCTTGTGTAATTCACTTACAGCCTACAAAATGAATATGTTAAAATCATGCATGAGACTGGGAATGTCACCTTGGAATTGTAAATTGATACCTACCTTCATGATCTGTAGAACGTGCAAATCTGTATTACAATGTCTATATAGGAATTCTAAATTCAAAGCAATGGATTGCTCTCCAGAGAGAATGGTTCTCAATCTCTCTAATCTAACTGCGAAAGTGTCCTCTTGTTTGTTGTTATTGTTGTTGGATGATTCACCATCGACCTGCATTTTATCAGCTGCAATTGTTCCTTCCTTGCTGGCACCCTCGGCGGCACCTCCTGATTGGGCAGGTGGCAACAACTTTCTAATATTTGACAAAAAGTGGTGTGTACCATTTTGGAACAAATCGAAAGCCAACTGATATGCTAATAACACTGAATTCTAAATTGATGGCAATAACAGTCAGTCATTGTTAATTATTGATTTGATGGCGTGTATTCGTTCAACTTACTTCATCCTTCTTAATTAGATTCAATAAAATGGTGGCGATCTCATGAGCGTCGTCCAAAAATATGAGACATTGAGCGATGCTGACAAAGTCTGGCTTCTCCAAAGTGAGGTAGAGTTTGACAAGGATATTCAATACGGACTGACGGAAAGCACGATTCGATACAATAGTGTTACAGATGTTGAGACAGTATGTGAGCATTCCCTGTACATTTGATGAATCTGCAATTGACTTCTCAATGATATCCAATCTCTTTGCTTCAATAGCAATACCCAATGCTTGCTTATAAGATCCCTCCCTTCAAATGCAAAGGACAAAAAAGAAAAATTGGTGAGAGAACATAATGTTAGCGAATCCATTTTTCTTCCTATTCTTAAAGCACTGTATCTTTCATCTCTACCTACTTGAAACATCTATCAAACATTCCCATGACGATTGACTCTAATCTTGGATCTATTGGTTTATTCTCGTTCTTTACTTTAATGTATTCATCGATGAATTTATCTAAAGTTTCGAAGGGAAGGTGAAGAGCTAAGGTCAGTTTCATGAAACTTGCGGAGATGAAGATGATAGAGAGATGATAGGGGAGGCGTGGGAGAACTTACATAATAATGTCTCAACGTATTCGCTCTTTAAAAGTACGTTGAAGAGTGAACCAGCACACAATGCAGAGGACATTGAGTTGTTAAAGTCACCAAGATGATAATATACTTTTGACAAGATTAAGCTTGCCAATTCATGTTGTGAGAATGACTTTTGATCTGATAACTTTTTGCTATAATATTTGATTGTAAGTCACTTATTCTAACACTGATTGATTGATTGATTGATTCAATGATTGATTGATGATTGGCTTACATTTTATTGATGGATGAGGCGACTTCCGGCCAGAACTCATCGATGCTTGCATTTAATTTATCCAATGCATATGATTGAAGTTCAGTTTGATCCTCCTCCAACAATGAAAGATAGTTTGCTACTGATGTGACACCCATTGTCTATATATTATATATTGTATGTATGTATATTAAATTGGAATAAAACTAATAAAAAAGAAATAGTTAAGAAAAATATTATTTTTAAAAGAAATACAAATAATAATAAAAATAAATGAAAACAGAATATCTAATTACAAATTGCTATAATAATAAGTATTATTATTACTTCTTTTGTTTTAAAAAATAAAAGAGATAGAGAATATTAAATATAACAATAATATATATATATTAATATGATTTAAATGATTGATTGATTGATAGGGTGGGTTTAATAAAACAAAAAAAACTAATATTTGTTTGGTGAACATCCATCCTGCTTTCTTGTGTGTTGATTAAAAAAAGAAAAAATTAAAAAATTAAAAAATAAAACAACAATAAAATTAATACAATTTTTAATTTACAAAATAATATTAATATTTTTAAGTTTAAAGAGTTGTTGGTTGAAGATCATTTTGTTTGAAATTTGGTGGAATCCAATGTATAAATAAATGAATCAATGAATGATGATGTTTAAATTTGTTGATCTTCATTCATATCATATCATACCATATCAATATATCATAGCCTAGATTAGACTACTTTAGAACTTCGGGACCCTACTACTACCTTACTAACTCATCTATATTAATATAAGCATTAAAATAAAACATACATCTTTTTTATTCATTTACAATTATCATCTTCATTGTATTGGTATGTTATACATCAAAGAAGTATAGTCATTCAACAGATAAAGAAGAAGAAAAAGAAGAGGAACAACAGCGCATTTGTGTGTTTTTCTGTTTTTGTTTTTTTCAAATTTTTATGATATTTTATTGAATTCAACTGAGAATGAATCTATGAGAAAAGAAGGTAAAGATCTGTTTCTGATTAGTAGTTTTAGATAGTTAGTAGTTATATAATAGAAGATCATTGATAATAATTCAATCATATATATATATAAATATATTTAGAGTATTTAATATTACTATATTGTTATTGGTAGTATTAGGAATAGATCTGGATTGATTGATTTTTGATTAGTGACTTCTTACTGACAAGATAACTACAATAACAATAATAACAACAACATCGATGTGGTATACTGATGAAGATGAGTCTGTCTCTGAACTGTTAGATAATATCGAGAAAGAAGAAACATCCTTAATCAAGAAAAAAGCATTCTACAACTCACACCAACAACAACTACTGCAGCTCTCAAGAGGAGCTACCACACCTTCACCTCCACTTACAAATCAGACTAACAGTAATATACAACAGCAGCAACAACAACAGCAGCCACAACAACAACAGCCACAACAACAACAGCAAGAAAATAAAATGAATAATAACGATGAAGATGATATTAGAGTCTCGGTTGAGCGTATCGGCAGTGGACCAATCCCGTTGTCGGGCTCGCGTTCGAGATCACCTAGTCAGTCACCCTCGAATCATATGACGACTTCAAGTGATGCCATGTTTGTTATTGAGGACGATTCAACTCCGTCAATGTCAACTAGCATCAACTTGAAACTACCAAACTTTATATCATCAACCACACACGATAATCTGCAGAAGCCAACGGCTATCGCACCATCCTCTTCCAATAACAACAAAGATTTGGACACTGATGGCGACGAAGACAACGAGAGTAATCCTCTGAAAAAAGCATCTACTGTCGTCACCCCACTTAAGTTATCGGGTGATGACTTGGTCGGCAATAATACAAATGTGGAGTCGACAATGACTACATCAGCATCGACAGCAACTGCGCAGTCTACTTCAGCAAGCATCACAAGCACAACAGAAGTTGCACCAGCGACAACTAGCCTGGCAAACTTGTCTACACATGACCATAATATATATGTTGGAAGAATGGTATTCTCAGAGTTTCTCAAAAAACACACTTGCTACGATGTGATACCCATCAGTGGTAAGGTCGTAGTTTTGGACACAAAGCTGGTGGTAAAATCAGCGTTCTATGCACTCGAAGAGAATGGAATCAAGTCGGCGCCACTCTGGTCACCTGATTTGCAGGAATTCACTGGAATGATCACTGTTTCCGATTTCATTGACATCTTATTGTACTACTATTACAAGCCCAAATCCGACAACATCTTCCAAGACATGGGTATTCATCGTATCGAAACATTCTGGCGTGAGATCAATGTCGAGCGTCCAAAGACACTGATTTACACTGAGCCAGAAACCAACCTATACGATGCAGCAGCTCTCTTGCTACAATATAAAATTCACAGACTTCCCGTTGTCGATAAGAAAGAAACCAACTCCATATTACATATTTTAACACACTCAAGAATATTAGCATTTATGATGAAAAGTGTATGTACACCCACTAATGTCTAGGCAACAGTGCCACAAATGCATAAGTGCTGACAAATAATCTTTTAGTTACCAGATTTACCTACACCACTGCTATCATGTACCCTTGGATCGCTTGGAATTGGAACTTTTGAGAAAGTTTGTACAGTACATACACATACTCCATTAATTAAGGTTTTAGAGTTGTTGGCGGAGAAGAAGATTTCAGCCGTTCCAATTATTGACGAAAATGGAAAAGTCATTGATGTATATTCTAAAGGAGATGTAACAGTATGTAATCAATTGGACTTATAATTATATTGTTCTTAATTTTACTTACCATCAATCTTCATTATAGCTGATGGCAAAGCAAGGTAATCTTTCACCATCTGATTTGGATAAACCTGTTCACCAAGTTCTAACAACATTTACAAAAGTAAGTTTGGACCCAACTTGACCATTTTGGAAAATTACTAATAATGCTCTACTACTGTAGCTATGGCAAAGAGCGGAACAAACCTATACTTGTACAAAGAATGATAAACTTGGAGATGTAATTGAAAAATGTATTAAAAAGAGAGTCCACAGATTGGTTTGTGTAGATTCCGTCAAGAAAGTCGAAGGTATCCTTTCATTAAGTGATATATTAAGTTTTTTATTAAATAAAAAAATGACATAAAGACAGCAGTAGTAGATAGGCGATCATATTATTTATTTATTTATTTATCTCTCTTACCTGAAATGGCAAGACATTGTTCAGCAGATTTGGTGGTATTTTCCCAGATGAGTTTGGCCTCGGCTTGTACTTCGGCCTTGAACTTCTCGTCCTTCAAATCGATAAGATTGATATTTACATTTTGAAGTGCACCCCAAATTCCGAGCTCAAGAGCCTTGACACCAATCTCGAAATCAGACTTTGAAGCAATGTTGTATGATGCAGCCATCTTTATCATGGTTGGCCAAATGGTGTTTGAAATTCTCATGGTTGCCAAGGGGATGTTGACTACACCTTTGAGTGCATTGGCGACGGCTTGATCTCTCTCTGGTCCTTTACAGCCATTGAAGCCATATAATTATTGAATCCATTTTGTATCAGCGTCAATCATTGGAATCAAATCTTTCATTGCCCTAAAATTGTGTCAGTTTAAGGGCAACAGAATAAAGCTCAGATATATAACTTACTTGTCTAATGGTGGGATTAATTCACGCATTGTGGAATCAAGATCTTCGAATTTCTTTTTACCATATGTCATCCAGCCTGCCATGGCACCGAGTGCAGCACCGAGTGCGGCAATGTTGGCAGCAACACTACCACCTCCTGGTGCAGTGGTACGTGCTCCAACAATTTCGATGAAGGAACGGACGGTCATGGATGCCAATGGTTCGGCAAGTTTTGGATCTTCTTGGACCATGTAGTCAATGATACGTTTCTTTGGATCGAATGGAGAGCATGAACTCAAACCGAGACGGTTGATGGCCAATCTGACCTTTTGTCCTTCGTCGATGATGAAAAGATTCTCTTTCTTAATATAGTAATCGGCGGCCATTAAGATAGCTTCTAATGGGACCAAACCAACAATCTCTGAACCGGTAACAGCAAGATTTAATTCACGGGCATCCTTTGAACACTCCTCAAATACGGTGTGAACAGAGGTGACCTTGTAGTCATCGAGGTTCATCGAGACTTGTGCCATGTTGTATTCATCTACATACCATCCAATACCCTTGACCATCTTTAAACGTCCTGGTTCGCTTGGAGAACGTCCAGCCTCACGAACATTCAAGGCAATACGGTGAGCTTGCTCCTTGGTACCAAGAATATTGACGTTATAGGCAATTAAGAAGTTACGAGCACCAGTGACGGTAGCACCGTAGCTTGGAATGAAGCGGGCTGGTCCAAAATCGGGTGCCCATTTGGCATCCTTCAACTTTTCTTGGAGACCCTCATATTCACCCTCTCTAATCTGCTTTAATTGCTTTCTATAGTCTAACTGTGATGCCTTCTCATAGAGGAACATTGGCAATCCCAACTCTTCACCGCAACGCTTACCGTACTCGAGTGCACATTTTACACAATCATCCATGGTAACATCACGAACTGTACAAATGGACATACATCTATTGGAGAAGGATCAAATTAGTAGTTGCTAGCAGACTGTCGATTTTCTTCATGGATTACATACCAACAGCACCCATACGTGGATGTTTCACCCTTATGCTTGGTCATATCGATCAATTGGTAGGCGACCTTGGTGGCATTGAAGGCACCGTTAACAACAGCGCTAGGCTCTCCGACAAAAGTGACGACGGTTTCTGTTTGTTGATTTACCTGGGTCAACGTCCAACAAAGTGCAACCTGGAGTTTCTCTGATAGCCTTGCTAATGGCATCAATAATGCTTTGGTCTCTACCCTCTGAGAAATTGGGTACACATTCAACCAATGGTTTAGACATGTTTCTTTATTGATTATAAAAAGTAATATTGAATACTATAAGTTATAATAAAAAAGATATATAAGTATTGAAAAGAAAAATCCCAGTGTTGAACTCAACTGTTAAAAACAATCATAAAGTGCTGCCAATGTGTGGGTGAGTGCCAATTGATCATCATGATGGGTTCGCACATTAAACAACCAAAACATTCAATTTCAATTTCAAAAACATCTGAATTTCAACTGATGTTTGGGAATGTGTGTAAAACACCCGCACCACCAGGAACAGCAGTGCAGCGAAAAAGTCACCAATCAATTTTCATTCTAAAATAATAATAATTCTAATGGAAAACTAGACTTTAAGTCAAAGGATCAATGAGATAGTGAAATGATGATATTGATGTACATGAGCTTTTAGCTGGTTTATATATTACAGGATAAGGCATTCTGATGTTTTACATTTAACTTTTTTCTTTGTTGCTTCTATTATCGCCGCTTTTCGGATCACTCTTTCAAAGATTGTTTCCAAACCTACAAAGTTCTTCGCTGAACACTCATAATAAGCAAGTGCTCCAAGTTCTTTTGCTGTTTTCTGTCCTATTTCTTTGGTTATAATAGCTTGATCCGACTTGATTTGTTTCTGAATGAGATCACTATCTACTAACAGATCGCTTTTAGTACCAGCCAATATAAAAGGAACACCAGGTGCATGTTTAGTAATCTCTGGTATCCACTATGACAAGAAAATTCATGTAAGTTATAATCAGTTTCTAATAGTAGTTTTAGTCAATGTATATATAATAATAATACCTTCTTTCTAACATTTTCAAAGAAGTATTAGAGACTACTGAAAAGCAAATAACAAAGACATGAGTGGAAACATATGCGAGTGGTCTTAAAGTCTCATAATCACCACTGCAAGCTGTATCCCAAATCCGTAATCTATAGGCCTCCCCATCAAGTAAAACATGCTTTTCACAGATGTCAGCAAGTGCCTAGTGTTGTAATAATATTTCAAGTAAGAAGATTCATTAATCGGATACTATTAGCTCGTATAGTTTATTTACTTGTGTATTCTCAATTGGGAATTGTCCAGTAGCTAATGTTGTAATAATGGAAGTCTTACCAACTGTGTCATCGCCAACTAAACAGCATTTAACTATAGTAGCTTCAGTCATATATACTATAGTATCTCTTCTATTTATCTGATCCGACTTGATTTGTTTTCTGATCAGGAAAAAACAAAATAAAATTGGATGATTGATCAATTTTTATAGAAAATAGTAAGAATGTGGCTTTGATGTTATACAATACAAATAATTAGTAATTGAATTCTTTATTTGTTTTGATTTATGGTTGTATATTTATTGAGGAAATGGTGAAAATTAGGATGGAATGGGATGAGAGACATAATAAGGTTTTTCTGTCAAACCTATGCTGGAAATCTCTCTGGATAATGCATGTAGTGGTTGTTAATGTTTTCGAGTGATTGTATGCATACAAAACCAAAGATTGGTAGATGCTGCACTGTGATTGGTAGTCTGAAATTCCAGACTTTGAGAAATTTAGAATCTATATAACAATAATGCCAATATGAACTGTGTCGCGAATGACAATCGATTGTCACTTGTACTAAGTTCCTTGATGCTTGAAAATGACCAGTGAAGATTCTTGAGTTGATCTCTGTCACTTCCAATACTTCAATTGAAGGCTATTTATACATGGTGTGATAATTATGTTGGTTGGAAGAGGGATAGGTATGTCTTGGATATTATATAAGCGTTCTTTTCTGGTGTAGTTGGCTAGTGATATTCTTGTTTAAAGTGGATTCAAAGCGTCGTCTATCAGTGAAAAACTTAGTTGAATCTTTTGGTCAAGTGCATCGACTATTGGAGAAAAAACTTAAAATAGACATTGGAACTGATTTCCAGTTTTGATCATTACTTGAGGATGTTGGAAAAGGATTGTTATCCCAAGGATTATCGCTGTAACTGCCTTTGGCGCTAACTTCTGCAAAGAAATCTACGTTCTTGGCTTTAATAATGTCTCTCTTTTGCTTATATTCATTTTCATTATCATCCACTCCGCTACTTAGGCTTCCACTGCTGCCTCCTCCATTACTGATTCCCGATGAAAACGAAGATGAAGATCCCTCCTCACAATCATCGTCACTCTTCACTGGAATCATTAAGCTTTTTCTCAAAAATAAAGTGTCTTCTTTCCATATTTTGTTTACTCTTTTGATGTCACCTACCTGTAGTCATATTATGAAAAACAAGCATTAGAAGGAGATGCACATTTAGTGGGATTGTCAATGAAATTTTATGTTTTTGTGCATGGTCTCAAAATCATATAAAATGTCACATGCCAAATGAAAGAAAATTGTAGAGTGCGATTGTTGCTTTGCATGTTGCAATTGTTGTGATCTACTACTTACAGTTGATCCATATTTCAATGCCAAACCTTGCAGTGTATCTTGAGAGTTCAGTATATGCTCTATATATTTAAAACCATCGTTACTATAATCGACGTTCTTTGTTCTTAATTCCTTTGTATCCATTGTTTGTAAACTATGTATCTATCTATATTACTAATTGAGTATCTTCTATCTGTCTATAATATATATATATTTATTATATTCTTTGTTATTCTACTTGTATATATATAAATACCTAAAACCTATTTAATAATTGATATAATAATAATAATGTCTAATGTTAATCATCAGATTTGTTATTTTGTTTATTTTGTTGGATTGATAACTAATATTACAGCAGCAACAACAACAGTGGTTAATTTGTAATTTGTATTTGTGTGAAATTCTATTTGTAATGTAAAAAAGTACAAACAATTTACATAAATAGGTAATAATACATATGATAAATATGAAAGTTGTTAGATTTCTTTCGTTTGTTGTTGTTTGGATGATGTTTGCTTGTTTTTATTTTTTGTTTGCTTGTTATTATTTTGGTATAGTGGTTGTTTGTGTGTTGCGATATATTAAATTAAATTAGACAACAACCCAAGTAAATGAGTGAAAGTAGTACGTGGTCAGTGGTAAGTAAGTTTGGTGGATGATGGATATGGATGGAAGGAAGGTAATATTATTAAAATAATGAAATGATCAGTTAGTTTCTTATTAAAGAATTTGGCTAATGTTGCTATCTGTTCCAGTTCTGTTTGTCTATCTATCTGTCTATTTGTCTGTCTGTTTTTGTTTGTTTAATAATTATTTGTTATATTAACAACAAAACAAAAACATTTAAATACAATCAATTTAATATAATTAATTTCCTATTATCAAAGTTAATGATTGTTGTTCTTTGTTGAGATCAGTAGATATGTTTTTTTCTATGTTGATTGGATTGATGTTTGTTTTTGTTATTGTATAGAGAATTATGAGGTGATAGGTAGGTGGAAGAGTGGTGGTTACATTTATCATAAATTATTAATAATAATAATTTCACATTAACAATATTAATATTTAAGAATTGCTATGAAACTGAACTTAATTGAGTTGAATTATCATAGAACTACTCGATTTCTTCTTTATTTTATTGTTTATTTTATAAGATGTAGATATAAATTTGTTATAAATTATATCATTTCTTTTTCTTTCTCTATTTCTCTCTTAACTTTGTAATAATATATAAGGTAATTTAATATATAAATCAACTGCTGCTATGGAAGATAGGATAAAGGTGAGATGATGTGATGTAATATATTACCCCCCAGAAAAGGATTTGCCGCTATGATTAAGAAATGCAAGTACCGAACATCTGGAATTGTCTTAAAGCACACTACTCCAATTTGTATCGTCAAATAAAATCATTTAAAAAATTAATTAAAAAATTATGAAAATTTCCACTGAAAAGTATGAGACGTCGAGTGTCTCGATGACCAGGATTGGATTGGGTGGTAGGTCTTGTTTAATGTGTTGTTTGATTTTGGTGCTCCCCAAACACGACACACCCAATTAAGGTGTGATTTTACAAAACAATTTTGAAATTCAAATCAAATTTGGTGGCGCTCTTCTCCATCAAAAGCACCAGGTCATGGTTTTGATTTGTTTACAATAAATAAAAAGATAACAATAAAGTAATGTTGCTTTATTACCAATCTGTGTCTATTCCTAAGATTGCTGTTATTGCGGTTATTGGGGAACCGATCTTCTCTCGGGTATGTGGAGTTTGGATTTGCTTGATACCTTCTTACGTCTCTTCTCCATGTATTTGTCAAGTTGTTTCTTCTCCTTAAGTTCCTTAAACTTCTCTTTGATTTCTAAATCTTTCATTGCGGCTGTAGTTTTGGTTTGGGAAGGAATAGATGAGTTAGTGAATGAATGCTTGCATGGAAATGGATCAATAATGGATAGTTACATTGCTTCAAGAAGAATGGTTTCTTTCCTTGTCTGACACTTTCGATTTCTTGCTTCTGCCAATTTTCTTTAAGTTGACGACGCTTGTCTTGAAGCTCTTGAGTAGCCAGTCTTGAACGTTTCGATTGAATTTCACGTGCCAGCTTGGCCTGTAGCGCTGGATCGTCGGTCTCTTTGAGACGTTCTGTCAATCGATTGATATCTTTCTTTACAATGTCGTCCAGGAATGCATACTTCTCACGATACAATTTCTCATCAAACTTTCCACCCAACTTGTCGAATCTAGGGTCTCTAACTACCTTCTTTTTGACATTGACCACCTGTCTAAATCTTGATACCGGTACTTTTGCTGTTGTCTCTAATGGTCTACAAGTAGTGGGTGTTAGCTAGCTATTAATGAATTTCTATTGACTAAACCATACGTACGCATCTTTATCTTCTCTTTTACCGAATCTACTTGACATAATTAGTGCCTTTGGTAGAGGTTGATTCTTGCTCTTATTATATAACTCTCTTTCTTGTTGTCGTTTTTCCTGTGCTTCTTTCTTCTTTTGTAATTCTATCTGTTGTTGTGCTTTCTCATTCTGTTTCTTTTTCATCTCCATCAGCATGCCAAATGGTACTGATTCCAATTCTTTCTTGATCATCTCTTCTGTATCTTCATCATCATCTTCGTCTTCCATATCGTCATCATTCTCTTTATAATCAACACCATCATTCTCATAGTAGTCATCTTCATGATCATATGCATCCTCTTCCTCTACCTCATCCTCCTCAAAGTGATGGTTGTTTCTTTTTACGACTCATTTCCTTTTGCTTTCTATTTATAAATGTACATGTAAACTGACTTAACACCTTTCACCAATACTATTCATAAATTTTCGTTCGTTTTTTTTAAAATTTACACAATTTTATAATTATTTATTAAAATTTAAGTCATTTTACTTAATTAAGTAATTTGGAAATCAACCAATATTTAGGGTATTATTACTTAAATAATTCTATGAATATTCAAACTCAAGATATAATATAATGGGTGTCATTTAATAAATACGATTCAGTTTTATCATTTAGTTTATAACTTTGATAAAAGTTAAACTAGACATGACAGATAGGAAAAATATTGAACTAATTAACTTCTTGACTTGTGGATAGATATTACCGAGCAGTAGTATTGATTACAGCTCAGTTTATTCCAGAGGTGGGAGTAGTAGATTAGTGTGAATGTGTGAGTGGTAGTGTTACATATCTATCATTCTCATTGTATTTTATTTTTTTATTTGATGGTGCTTGAGGTATTAATATTATTATTATGATGCTGATTGTTAGTGAAGTTGAGTTGAGTTAAGTTGAACCCAATCACACATGTTGTTGTTGTTATTGATCATTAAAATAAATTGATGGATGAAGAGATGATGTGATATATATATATATATGCTACATTACAAAGATATCTGAGTTAAAACTAGCTAACTACACACAATGTAAATAATTTAGCATTTGCTAATAACATCATCTTTTCATTGTTGTTGATGTTTGAATCATCTTCATATATATATATAAATGGAATATCATATATGATTAGAATGAAATATCATATGATATGATTCAAGGTGAGGTGGTTGATTGATGGTTTTATTAGTTGGTTGGTTGTTGCGAAACGGATAGTGGTTCGTTGTTGCTAATCAATTTAAAATTAAATGAATATGCAGAGGAATGTAAATTCTGAAATAAAGAGGTGAACTGTACTATATATATATTATATATTATATATTATGATTGCATTGAAGAAACATAATTAAATTTACAATGAAAGATAAAGTAATAGTATGAATAGTTGGTGTATTACTTGTTCAAAAAGTGGGATCCAGCCTACATGGAGTCATATTTATAATTGATTTTAACATAATTTCTAATTAGAAACAGCACCATTATAAAAGCAGAAGTCACCTCACTTAACTAATCATTATTCATACCTCTGAAATATAATTGTAAGTATTAATATTAAATAGAGATGAAAAAAACTAAACCTAAACTAATGGATATTAATATTATTATTATTGTTATTATTATTATTTCATTTGTTTAGAATACGATGAATTCCAAGAATATTTTAGCCTTATTGGTTGTTGTTGTCTTTAGCATGGCCTTGGTCAGTGCTTCCATTACACCATGTCACAGAGCTTGTGTCCAAGGTTTACTCCACAAATGGTGTAAGGATACCTTCAAAACACATTTGCTTTCTGAATGTATCGTACTTGCAGATCTTATTGAGTTTAACAGTGACTATGACTGTAAAGACTCCTGCGATAAATGGTACATCGATCACAACGTATCCCCATATGAGGTTCTTTAAAGAAAAACCTTCCAAATCAAGAATGATCATATTTCATCACTAAACAAAACTAAATCAAAAAAAAATCAAAAATCATAAAGTAATAAATTTTCTTTACATCAACCGGAGATAATTATAATTAATTTAGTTCATTTATTTTAATAAATTCACATTTCAAAAAGGATGTTTCCTTCTGATTATGGTCTTTTACAAAAAAAAAAAGTCTGAAAAATAAATTAATGATGTTACTTTGTGATGTCTTATCACCATAAGAAAAACAACCTTATTCTAATCTTCATTGAAATTACTTTAATATTTAAGAATTCTCCATTAGATTCTTTAGGTTAGAATGATTTAAGCATTATTGGTATTTGATCATAAGATATACTTTTACGAGTCTTTTTGTCAAGATATCATTGATTTTTGGATATGGTTGCCAAAAAAAAGATTGAAAATAGAAATAATCTAGATATTTGCAGATATCCATCTTTCTATTCCAAGATGTGAATTTACTAAGTCCAAAAACAGTAATCTTTGGATAATATATAAACTAGCAATAGATGTCTATTTATATATATATTTCATTATCAAATTAATTAACTAGATTATACCATGAATTCCATGTTTACTTCTGCTATTTTGTTGTTAGCTTTCGTTGTGTATGTTCAATCGAGTTTGCTATTCCATGATAAAATCACCATTACCCCATTGACCGATTGTACCAACCCAGAGGGTAGAGGATACATTGTTCCAACCCGTGAGTGTTTCCATTACCAGCCCATGTATTATGTTTACATTGACTTCATCGAGTCCAGTGGATTCAAAGCTGTAAATATCAGTTACTACTATGACAGTAAGTGCTCCGACATCCACTACTATGTCAGCTTCAACTATGACCTAGACCAATGTTTGTTGATCAATGCATTTGATGAGTATACAGTGGGAAGTATTACCGTTGGTGAAAGTTATCCAAAGGACTCAGTTCACTTCACCTACTATTACAATGAATATCCATCGGAGGACAAGTGTTTTGGAAAATCCTTCGATGTTTTCTACACTAACAACTACATTCTCAACGACATTCTCTACCAATGTATCGATGAAAAACCAGTTATCTCCAGATGTCCAGAACAAAACAACTGCACCGTTATTCCATACTCACACAACCAATGTCTCACAATCGATGAAGGTGGTCCCGGAACCTTCTCTTGCAAAAAGCCATGGTTTTAAATAAAGTCAAATCAACAACAAATTATGTCCTAATATTTAAATGGATCATCAAAATTACACAATGACTTTAATGAACTCCTTTGAGATTATTCAAATTTCCAAGGAAAAAACGAACGAACTAATTTAAAACCAATTAATCTGAAATAGTTACTGTGTTTTTGGTTGAGTGTTGTAGTCTACAGGGTCCTAATCAGATACCTTTAAAGGCTACATTCATTTATATTAAAATGAATTACAGCTATACTTTACCATCACTTAGGAAATGTTTAAATAATGCAATCAAGTATAGTTTTAGATCAAATAATTATAATAATACTACTAGTTATCTATCTTTAAATAATATACATAAATATCATATCTTTTATACAACAAATAATAATAATAATAATAATAATGGTAGTAGTCATATTCACATCACTTCTGTTGCTGCTGATGTTTTGAAGGATATAGATAGAATAATAGATAGTAATAATAATAATAATAATAACAATGATAGTGTAAATGTAGTATTAAAAGATAATAATAATAATAAACAGAGTGTAAGAGTATATCCAAGCTCTCCTTATGTTGTAGTGATGTCAGAGAAGGCCACAAAAGAAGACTTTGATTTTAGTAGGCCCAGCAATAATCGTGTATATCCTCAGTTGGCTAATGCTTCACTCTTTAAACGTCGACACATCTTGATAGAAACTGCTAATGGCATTCAGAGAGATGCTACTTCCGAGCAAGTTGCTTTCATTTATCTCTATGAGTTGCTTAGGCATTCAAAGCAAGATCTATTTTTCAATACAGAGTATGTGTTTTACTATAGATCAATCCATCTGTGATTAGTAGTAGACTAACAAGACAGTTCACTTCAGATACTTTTCTAAATTGAAGAATCTAAGAAAGCTAAATATAGATGTTGTTGAGAAGCTTGTGAACGGTTTGATTGAGGCTGGATGCTATGAATCTAGAGTGATAGAAACCTTTTTGAAATACTTTGTTGAGCAGGGCAACTTGGAAATGGCCCTGCGATTGTGGCAGCAGGTAGCCCTCATATTAGCTTTGTCTATCATCACGTCCATCTCCGTATACTCGTGAGTGCTTTACATGCTGCAGGAGATACGGATGCATTGAACACATTGTTATTGGATTCGAGATTAGATCCAACTACCATCGACAAGATCAACTTGGAAATGGCAATGACTCAGAAGGATACAGCAAGAAGTAAATCAGCATTAACTCTTTCAATTGAAGATAAGAATTTTAAACGCGCCTATTACAATCAACAGTTTAGTTCGGACATCAAGCAGCACAACTACATCGCTGCATGGAATATATTGAATTCACAACTACTCGTACCAAATGATATGACCTACCGTCATATCATACATATATTATTGAATCAACAAACAGCAAGCAGCGGACGCGACACTGAGAATGAAAAGGCAAAGCAAAGACTGATATGTCTGCTCGATGGCATAACAGAATGTGAATCAGTTTTGACCTGGTTTAATAGTTTAGAAGAAAGGAATTGACTGGGTTGCTCGACTACGCCTCAAAGACCAACAACGCCAATCTCTTGGAAAAAGTCATTATTGCCTACGAGCATCGCTTTGAAGACCGTGTGCTGTTGAAATACTATCAAAGAATCATGGAGATGAACATGTTGGACGAAGTGCGCTTTTCAAATATAGTTGACGATCTCATTGGTGACAGCTACTACAATATCGACATACTCAACTGCTGCTTGATGCATGTTGCACTGGCAAACGACCTTGCAAGCGTTTAACCAGATCTACAGACAGCTACCGAATCTTCATCTCAGTCCAAACGATGCCACCAATTTGATTGTTGCGAAGTTCTATGCGCTCGAAGGTCACTATAGTCAGCTGAGCGACTTTATTCTGAATGTCAAACAAATATCTTTGACATCCACAATTTTAAGAGAGACCCTAAAGATCGACACTACCGACGTCAACAGTCGCCTGGCATTCTACAGAAGCAGCTATCAGCTGATACAAGAGCCCCAGCACCGAGCACAGTGGCACAACTTTATCGACGAGCTTAAATCGAATACCAAGTTATCAAACGAGGACAGAAAACTACAGTTGAAGCAATATATTAAAGATCTGGTGTCCATCAAACCAACGGAAGATATCAATCAATTATTATAATAAAGATATTTATTTAAATCATGCATGATACAGATGTCAATATCCACAGGATATCATGTATTTCGAAACGATATCAATGTTGGTGATCGCTTCTTTCAATCTAAAGTCGCTTGACAAATAAATATTAATGTATGTGATTTAAATATTACTAATACTTCTTCTTTTGTTTCCTAGTTTATCAACATGTTAGTTATAATGTTCCACTATCTATGCTATTAAAATGGATAGCTATTTAGTACATACATTGGTTGCAATGATTGAGTTGTCTCCATTAGCAATGACAATAAACTTGTTGTTTTTCAATTGTTATATCAATTAGTTTAATGTCTTCTAGTATATTATTATTCTCATTGATCTTGTTTATAATAATCTCAATATCCTTATTTGCATGATCCTATATGTTAAATATAATTAGTGCCATGTATCCTTAATATTACAGTGTATTTAATTATATTTAGTATAGTTACAGTAAAGTTTGTTGCTAATGTGGATCTATACTCGGGACTATAGATAAAAGAATGAGTGAATTGATAATTATCTTTGAGAATATCTAGATATGAACTCCAACTTGGTGATGTTGATGATTCATCTCCCGTAGCGAGGTAGTCAGTGTCTTTAGTAAGGTTAGATAGTAATCTTAAAGTTTGAGCATTATGTGTTCTAGTCAGTAGAAGATGGGAGTGGATCTCTGGGAATAATTCAGATGGTATCAATAGCTTAAGTTCTTCTAGTGAGTAGTTCCAAATTATTTTTGAGAACTGTTCAATGGCTAGTTGTTTTAGTGATGGTAGAGTCTTGATTGGCGATAGAAGAACGATGGTATGAGCCCATCCACACGATGCTGATACGACCATTCTGTTATCGATAGATAGTCTCTGAGGTAGTAGATGACTTGCTGCTTCTGACTGGTAAGCCTGCTCTGACAATAAGTAGTTCAGATGACTTTGCTCCTCTTTACTCATTACTATATTGTTGAACGTTTCATCTATAGATGTATTAATGTCATTGTCAATAACATTGGTAAGATAGACAACTGGTTTTAATGGTTCCTTGTCATCAAAGATAGTTTCTGCGGTATCAGTCTTGACTGGGAGCTGCATTGTTTTAAATCCTCCAAAACCGTCTCCAAGAGCTACATTCATCCTGTAGGAATGGGTCTCCAACAATGCACCTCCAAATATATATAGCTCACCGGTGTCCGATATCAAACAGCTATGGCAGCCGGAAGTATGGATAGATTTGACTTTGATGTTTGATAAGCATTCGATTGGAGTTGGTTGGAATTGACCTTCATCGATATTACCATTTCCAAACTGACCATTATAATTATTTCCAAACACAAAGCACGTTCCTTCTCTATCCAATGCCATGCTGTGGTAATAACCTGCAGCGATATCAACTATATCCTTTATGTATTAGGAGAGTTAGAAATCTTAATATTCGTATCTTCTAAGATTCAACATACATGAAGTGATTCGATGTGAGTTGGCCTTAAAATGTAGGGCTCTTGATTATCAAATTTAGGATCATAGTATGTATTGGTACAGGTGTCTAGGTCTATTCCAGTTGCATAGCCAGTGCCACATGAATACACTCTATTGTCATCTGTTAGGAATAGTGTATGATACTGTCCGCACTCGGCTTTCTTGATGAATGTTGATTTTAGTGTTGTGATGAGTGTTGGTGTGGAAACTAGTCTATCGTATCTAATGTCAGATGGTGTCAATTCAACCAAGCCAAGTCTACCATATCCAGGGATTCCCCAGGTATATACGCTTCCCTCTCGGCTGACAGCAGCACAGTGCGCCAAGGAACAAGAGACATGGGTGATAAATACATTTGTAAGAGATTTGATTCTTGTTGGAATAGGTACATATTTCTCTGTTTCATCATCATATTCTGATTCCTCAACCTCATTACCAACTAAAATAGAAGGACCCCAACCATAAAGCTCACCAGACAATCCTATTGCCAAGCTCACATCCCAACATTTAACACTAGTTGCTGCAATATTCAAAGCAGTAGGTGACACAACAGATTGAAAATGGCCTTGACCAGATTGGCCTTCCTGGATTCACCACACATCCATACGACATTCTTATCTATATTAAATCAATTAGCATGATGATCAATTGACAACGTCTACTACCTATTGTCATACCGTCAACAAATAAAGAGTGAGATCTTCCAGCAGAGAAGGACTTTATATTGATATTAGATTCATCTCCAAATCTGAGTGGCTGTGGTTTCAGTATATCATTGAAGCCGCCAAATCCAATTCTTCCTATTTATATTCCACAATTGTCAAGTATTACCATCAGTCACCAAGCACCTCAGCTATTAAAGATAGTCTACTTACCACTACCCCATGAATACATAACTAATGAGTGATTTGAATAACTAAAAAATGAGCCACAATCATAATTTTTATAAGAGACTCTCCCCCACACCCTGGAGGTCCTTTGCTGTGGGTCATCGTCCAACACACATTTTTATTTCGAAATAAAACTTGGATATTTATTTATTAATAATTGGATTTATTTGTTTGATGTGAAAGTATTTAGTTGGAGGACTCGGCTTTAAGGAAGTGTTCGGAAATGAAACGTCTTTGGATCTTTCCGGTGGAAGTCTTTGGGAAGCTGCTTGTTTACAAAGATCTTCTTTGGAATCTTAAATGATACAATTTTCTTTTGGAGGAATTCTGTAATTTCTTTGTCGGTGAGGTCTTGGTGTTCGGGCTTTGGTACAACGGCTGCCCAGATTTCCTCGCCGTACTTGCTGTCTGGCACACCAAAGCATACTGCTTCGGCAATGGCGCTATGCTCAAGGAGTGCATTGTCGACCTCGAGTGGGCTAATCTTCTCACCTCCACGGTTGATGATTTCCTTCTTTCTTCCCTTGAGGATGAGGTATCCGTCTTGGTCTAGGTAACCAATGTCACCAGTGAGGAACCAACCATACTTTGTGAAGTTTTCAAGGTTTGCATTTGGGTTGTTAAAGTATCCCTTCATGATGTTGTCACCCTTGACACAAACCTCTCCGACTTGTCCTTGCTCCAAGAGCTCTCCATTCTCGTCAGCAACACCGACCTCAACAAAAGAGGCCTTTCCGACGGATCCAGCCTTACGCTTTCCATCTTGTGGTAATAAGTTAGAAGTCATCTGATGAGATGCTTCTGTCATACCATATGATTCGACAATTGGACACTAGGATAACATGTCAGATTAAGTAAGATAAGATATTGAGTTAGGTGGAATACTTACACCAAAGCATTTTTCTAAACTGTCCAAAAGAGTTGGTGATAAAGATGACGAGCAACTTCTAATGAATCTAAGAAGACCTTTGTTTGGTGAGTTGACTGGGTCCTTTTCGAGTGAAATCAAAATAGAGTGGATAGTTGGTACTGCAGAATACCAGGTAACCTTGAACTGCTTGACTTGGGTCAAAATGTGGATGCGCTGAATTTCACTGGAATAACAAGTGATCCACCGCTGAGAAGAGTAGAAAGAGATACACCGATCAAACCGTGGACATGGAACAATGGCATTACTACCATAGAACGATCGGTTGGCGAAAGATGGAAAGTTCTGGCAATGTTTTTGTTGGAGGTGGTGATGTTTTTTGTGGGAGAGTGGCACACCTTTTGGTCTGCTGGTTGTACCGGAGGTGTGAAGGAATAGAGCATAATCGTCTGGTGTTGGCAAATCTGTAAGTGTAACATTTGGCTCGTTGATTTCAACTACTTTGCCATCGATTGTCAGAGTGAAATGTGTCTTGAATTGTTCAAAGTCGAGCTTTTCATTGACTTCCCAAATGGGCAATCCCAATTGATTCGAAGCCTTCATTGCTTCACTCAAACCAGATTGAATAATAACCAACTTTGCACCCATATCTTCCAAGTAAAATTTGAATTCATCACATGTATATGCCGAGTTCAATGGTGCTGCCATACATGTTGCAAAGGTAGTACCCTATATATATCTAGAGGTCAGTATCCAAAAAACCAACTTGCCTATGCTCTGTTATGATATTTACCAAGAAGCATGCTAAAATCGGGTATCCATTACCGATGATGATAGAAACAACACTGCCTTTCTTGATGTTGTGACTAAGTAGAAGCTGTGCGAATTGTGCAGCGTTTTCCACCAATTGTTGGTAGCTGACCATTGCATATTGATTCTCGTTGGCAGTTGGAATGACAATGGCATTCGATTCTTTGTTGTGTTGATTGACCAATTGATACAAAGTATCAACTCCTCTATATGGTTCACTTGTTTCTGACATGATTTTACTGTGTATATTACGTATTTATGAATAAATGTCAAATGATTTCTAGTTTCTTGCTCATGAACAGTGTTTAGCAAATTTCAGATCTGAAAATGTGATATGTCTTTTATCTTCTTATTATGGTATAGTGGTGTGAAAATCCAACCCAGATATTTTGATGAATTTTATTGTTATTTTACAATTAATCTTAAAGTTTCTAGACTATGAATTACCAGTATTACGTTTATTATAACTATTATTCTTAGTTGTATTATGTGAGTCTTTCTTTTCTTTCTTTATTTCTTCTTTCTTTGTTGTATAGGACTATGATATCATTTAATAACTAACATTATAATAAATGAATGAATGAATGTTGAATTGTTTAGTCTTTCTTTATGTATATATAGTTATTTGTATTAGAGAAATGAAATTGTGATTAGAATGTTGTTTTCCGATCAACATTTATTTGTTTCTTTTCAACGACATCGAAACGGTTAACAACGAATATATAACCCTATTCATTCTAAATCTCTAATTTCATACCTCATAATTTTTGTAATAAAAACAATAAAACAACACAATCTCCACCCACAATCTTGTCAAAAATTACTAAATATTCTTGTAAGAACATGGTAAACAATTCCACAACATCATTAATATTGGTTTTAAAGTATGAAAGAATATTAAAATAATATCTTTTAGAATTAATGGAAAGGAAAAGGATTTACATTTAAAAATATCACCTAGAATTTAAGATTATTTAAAGATATATATAAAAATTAACAAACAAATATTTATTCATTCCTTAATTTAAATTTAAAGAAATTCTTATATTTATTTGTAAATATATAAAAGTTAAAACTTTAGATTATTAAAGCTAAGATGAATGAATATATATCTTTGTCTGTATTTATAAATTTAATTATAACATTTAGAATAGACTTTCAAAAAACATTAAATATTCATTTTATCTATTGAAGAATAGTTATAATTCATTTCAAGATTTAAATTTACAAGTTTACTTTAAATTACATTTTTATTAGTACGACGGAAGATACTGATTGCATACCATTTAAAATTAGTGGGTTGATTTTTTCATGGATAATTATAAATATCTTCCTTTTTGTTTGGACACTTTTTTTTTTAGTTTTGATCAATGAGAAAGCTCAAATCAGTGAGGACAATGTCACTTGTTTTCTATATTTAAATTATGTTAACAAATTATCACCTATGAGTATATTTCCTTATATAATACTATTGGTCTTAGGACTTGGTTCACAAGCTAAGGCTTATGACAGATTCGAATTTACCTATGCTTTAAACAATCATACATACATATTCATCAACCAGTCGGCTGGATACATCGAAGCTTTGGACATGTGCAAGAATGAACAAGGATACTTGGCAACAATCACTTCTCTCACCGAATTCCAAGCAGTCCTATCTTACTTGGATTCATTCACAAATTGGTATACATTTTGGATTTCAGGTTCCAACCGTCTGCTACCTTCAATCTCAGATAGAAGATATATTAGATATGACACATATGCATCGGAAAGAGAGGTACCATTTTACGACTTTTACTCCGACAGATGCCTCACATTCTGTCCATTCCAATGGGATTTAGCCCAAAACAATCAAGTTTATTTCGTTGACGTTGGTATAGTCGTAGAATTAGTAAGAGGAAGACCTACTCCATACTTTTCATTTAGAAATCTTGATAATCCTGCCAATGGAATTCTATGTGAGAGAGATAACGGAATGTTTGCAGCACTTTCACCATTGATTGGCTACCAATCCAATGAAGAACTCACACTTCGAACACCTATCATTCCAAATGTAAATGTTAATGTGATGGAAGTGGTGATAAAATCAATGAATGGAGACATCATCGCATCTCAAAAGTCATCAATGCAATTCAATGATACATTTAAGTTTCTTGGAAATTACTATGACACAGTTGGAGATGTAGTCATTACTGCCACTGTCAACGAAAATGAATCGTATAGTTTTAGGACCATTGTGGCAACCGCTCCCCCATTTCTCTATATCGTATCACCAAGCTTCAAAAGAAACAGCATCATCAAATTATGGGGAACTTCAATGAATGCTATGTATGGACCAGAAATTAAAATGAGAATTGAAATTAATGGAACCCAACTTGAATGTGTATCACCGGAAAACGAACTTCATGAGTGCACGCTTCCTACAGACATAGATCCTGGCTATTTCTTCCCAATCTCTATATATACAGGTACTGAAAAAATCCATGATTATTATTTCACTCCTTTCAGTAGTATTTTCTAGTCCTAGTAGAGATCTAAACCAAAACTAATACTTATACTACTGATAAAGTATTACCAGATTTGAATAAAGTATATCAAGTCAACTTTTAAATATACTTCTTTCAGGATGTCCAGCATCATATCACAAACATTGATTATCGATAAAATGCAAGGATTCCTATCGGTCCCGACCGATATCAAGCAGTTTGAACAAATCAAAAAGATTGTACCACCCTATTTTTTAGAAAAGGTCATGCT
The DNA here is from genome assembly GCA_003667245.1 of Heterostelium multicystogenum. NCBI lineage: Eukaryota > Evosea > Eumycetozoa > Acytosteliales > Acytosteliaceae > Heterostelium > Heterostelium multicystogenum. The sequence continues at coordinate 89,591 of RCNN01000025.1, read as the reverse complement.
TGGCCTTGTTTATATCGACAAAAGTTTTACTATGAATCCGGAATTTTGAAATGACACTCAAATCACACCATATGGTTTACCAGATACCATTCCTGCCTCTTGGTCCAACACGACTGCTTTCTCAATGAATTCTAACGGACAGATCGAAGTACTTACAGCTACATTGGACTCATCGTTCTTAACAGAGTATTTGGGTTAGTATTTATTTCTTTTTCATCTCTGGAAATCAAACTTCAACTTTTCCATAAACTAATATTAATTTAATCAGCACCAAGTCCAATTATTCCACAGACTCTATATAGATCTCCAACAAATGGCTCAAATCTTATTAATGTTCTTTTGAATACACAAATAGGAACACCTATAAGTAATATTTATGGAATCTTAACTAATACCAACAACATTCAGAGTGATTAGATCTTCTGGATCCAACTCAATAGGATATTTACTCCCTCCTGGCTATGGTAATCAACCATTCCAAGTTGTTGTTGATGGACAATATTCTAACAAAGGAGCATCTGTTGTCTATGACTCACCCACAGTAGGATCTGTCTTGGGAGCCCCACAGACACTGTCAGCTTCTATTATTACGCTGTTTGGTTCCAATTTCTATCCAAAAATGACAAGATTGTTCTTTTCTCAAGGTAGTGAAATTCCAGTACTCAATTCCACATATGACACTATTGTTGCTGAATTTCCACCAGGTTCGGGTATGGGATGGGCATATGTAAAAGTTGATCAAAGAGTTTCAGTGGAATTTGGATTTACCTACGAAAATCCATCCATATCAGGATATAATACAACTTCATCCTCCTTGACCAATGGTTATGTTGTCCTATTTATTAAGAACCTTGCCAGAAAAACCTGTTCTAAACAAGCTATTTATTAACTCTGTTGAAACACCAACCGATCAAATTGAGGATAGCAGAGCACTTCGATTCCCAATGGAAGCTGGTGTATCTCTCAAAGCCATAATGATTCAATCCGATGGACTAAACTCTTCTCTTTTCAACTACTATAATCCCGTCATATGTAGGTGACAATTAACAACTCATTCCAATAGACCTGTTCATTGTTACTGATATTTATTATAATCCAACTTTAGATCCAATCATAAACTCATACTATCCAAAATTGAAGAAAGGTAGTCCCGGCAATATAACTATCGTAGGAGATAATTTCTATGAACAAGGACTTCAAGCCTCAATTGGAGATGTCAATTGCAAAAACTTGACATTATTAAATAGAAATAACTTAGTTTGCGACTTCCCTGGAATATCTGCTGATCTGGTGAATGGATATGCTCTCCCTATCAACGTCACAGTCAATGGATATAAGGGATCAAGCTCCATATTCTACTACCTGCTGAACCTGACATGTCCAAATAACTGCAACAATCAAGGTCGTTGCAATGGTGAGAATGGACAATGCTTGTGTAACGATGGATGGCTACTCCAAGATTGCTCTGTCAAAGTTGTCCAACCAGCACTAACACCGGAGCCAAAGGATGATGGAACCTCAACCTTACCATCAAAGCAATCGGTTAACTTCAATGTTGGAATCAAATATCTCCGTGAAGTTTCAGACCTATCGAGTACGGTGAAAACCCTGGATATGTCTCTGGTGCGCTGGGAGGGGACTAGCAAGAACGATACCTTCTTACATCTACAATGGAAAATTTTTGACGATAAACCCTGTAATACTTTCGATCACAATCAGGGTAATCAACGACAAGCAGACTATCGTATTTGCTGGCGAACAATAGAGATGCCTGCCAACTCCTTAAAGTATGAGGTTGCCATCAACAACTGGAGCTTTTTCATCACCACTCAACAAATTGCAAGTCATCTATGAGACAAACATCGGACAAGACTCAAACTCGCTCTGCTCTGAGCCCATTCATCACAAAGGATACCAGCGATGGCAGTTGGTATAATATCAAAAGTGGAAATACAATCTTCCAAGCTCGATTTGCCCGATATCTCTTTGTAGACTCCAGAATTACAAACAGCGAGAACATCATTTTGGACAAAAACGACGAGCTCTATGCCAAACTAAACGATGACAACAAGAACCAATTCACAATGTTCTCAGCAATACAGGTTCCAAAGTTCAGCACATGCCTGCTGGATCCGAACTTTTCGTTGCTGCTGACAGGCGACGCAGAAGAGTGCTCATCTCAGACTAAAAAATGGAAAAGTACCGGTCATTGTCGTCTGCAGTGTTGTAGGTGCTGCCTTGATTGGTGTCATCACTGCTTTGCTCATCAAAAAGAAACTCAAAGGACGAAGAATCAGAGACGTAATCAAAATGAACAAAATGTAATATCATCGCAATAATCAAACAAATCCCGAATATATTTGATCGATTAACACTTATTTCAGGAATACATTGTACATTCAACTATACTAATCTTCTCGGTAATAATATTATTTATTAAAAAGTCAATTTCATAAATCGTAGTATTAATAATTAAATACAACTTAAATGTCTCGAAAAATAAAAACAAAAACATAACTTCACATTTTGTGTTTCGGTAATTATAATAATATTAATAATAATATATACAAACTTTGAATTGTTACTCAAATATATAATTAAATATATATATTTAAATGTGAATTTGAAGTATAAAAAAAGTGATAGGATAATCGTCGACTTTTGATACATTCTGGAAAAGATAAGAAGTCCTCCTTTAATATCCTGGTTTGCGTGGTTGATCTGGGAACCATATGAAATATCTTCTGGTGTGGGTGGGATGATAATCTTTGCATTCTCCTCTTCTGCCTGAAAAAAATTAACTTAAAAATCATAAAAGATCTTTTTTTAACTATTTTTGTTCCAACTTTTTAGCAATGAAAAGTTCAAATGCCCACTGTATGTGGTTTTGAATCATCGATTGACTTGTCTTCAGATGATGTGTTAACCCATTTTTGATAATTATAATTTGCAACAGTAAAAAGGAAAATAGAGTCTATTATTATTAATATTATTTTTATTATTCAAGTCACATTCATTCATTCATTCATTTATTCACACATTTTAGCTTTTTGGATAATTAAAATAAATATTACTCTATGTGTGTATGTTGTGTGTGTTGTGTGTGAGAAAAACAAATAACCTGCAATAACAAACACTAACACAGACGAAAAGAGCTAAAACAGATAGATAGATAGATATTAATCAATCATATAATAATAGCAATAATAATAAATTAGATATTATTAATTCATTGTAATAATATCTAATTTATTATTATAATTAGATATTATTATTGTTAATATTTTAATGTATAAATATATATAATTAGTCAATAATATTAATATTAGCATTAACAACATTACTTAGAAAAATAACAATAGTGAAACAATCAATAACAATAACTTATATCTATTCTTAAATTTGGTTTAGTTTATTTTAGTTTGTTATATATATATTATATTTATTTATTAAAATAAAATCTATTTATATATATATATTAATAAAAAGAAAATGGTATTTGAAGGTATTGTATCTGATGTGTTATCAAGGGTACTTGGTGAATATGTTAAGAATTTGAATAAGGATCAGTTGAAGATTGGTGTGTTGGGTGGAAATGTGGTGTTGACCAATCTGGAGTTGAAGGAAGATGCCTTGGCGAATTTGCCGATTAATCTGCCGATTACGGTGAAGAAGGGTTTCCTAGGAAGGCTGGAGCTCAAGGTGCCATGGAAGGATCTGAAGTCAAAGCCAGTCATTGTCAACATCGATTCGATTTTCGCACTGGCCGTGCCCACAGACCGCCAACTACAAGTACGACGAGGAGGCTGAGAAGAAGAAGGAGAAAGAAACCAAGAAGAAGCGTATTGAAAACTACGAGTGGCTAAAGTCAATCAAAGAGGCAGAGACTGAGCAAATAGGCAAACAAGACGACAGTTTCCACGGTCGTCTGGTCACAAAGATCATTGACAACTTGCAGATCGTTATTAATAAAGTACATATTAGATTTGAGAACAAGAATGAAATTGGAAGAGTAAGTAACAATGCTGCGATATCTGGAAATTGATAGGTTTGCTAATTAGGTTGCTACTTCATTTATAGATGTATGCCGTCGGTGTTACTTTGGACAAGATATCTGCACAGTCTACAGATGAGCGTTGGATACCTACATTCATCGACAGTTCCAAAACAAATGTTATTAGAAAGCTAGCGGAAATGCATTCTCTAGGTGTATATATCGATGACTCTGCACAGTCTATGCAGAACCTCTCCACTCAAGAGTTTCAGCGATGCGTTCTACAACTCAATCCCATCACTAAAAGTACACGATTCCAATGCTTAGAAAATTTATAGTCAAACCAGTTTCATCTCAACTTAAAGTAAGTCAATATACACTGTAGTGTGCGTTTGTGGTAATGAAACACTAACATGATCTATCTATTTATAGGTTGTAATTAATAAGAGTGATTTAATTGAAAAAGAGTGTACCAAGATTATGGCAGAATGTATATTCTCCGACATTGTTTTGTGCGTTATCCTCGCAACAGCACCACTGCATTCTTAATATTTTGCAGTTTACAAATGAATACCTGAGAGATATTAAATATTTGAAGTACAGACCACAATTCAAGGTGTCTGAGAACCCTTCGGCATGGTGGAGATATGCTGGACAAGTTACACTCGAACAGATTCGTCTGAAGAGATACAGTCCTCATGGCCATATTTCTTGGAGCGTAGAAGAGATCGTATCAAGTATGTGGGCTTGTTCAAACGTTCACTACCCAACATTCAATGGCTGCAGTCACTAAACAAGCAAGAGGTCCAGCAACTGGCAGAACTCGAAGAAAAGCTGTCGTTTGAAGACATTGTATTCTATCGTTCTCTTGCCTACGCTGAGATCAAGAAGGAGACCGAGAAGAATAAAGTCAGAAAGGATTTTCCTCGATAGCAAGAAACAGGAGCGTGGATTCTTTACCAATCTCTTCAACACCAAGAAAAAAGAGGACGAGCAAGCAGCACCTATTGTACAACTCTCCAATACAGAGCGTGACGAACTCTATAAGACCATCGAGTATTCAGATGTAATACAGTCGGTTGAAGAACCACCCGACTGGAACAAAGTGGTCGCTAACCTTACAATCAAATCGTTTTCCATGCAGTTGGTGGAAAATGACTTGCCATTTATCGATGCCATCTACACTTCATTGTCGGTGCGACTCGAACAACGAAAGGATGGTGTTAAGGTACTTGCAGGAATCAAGCAGTTTGAAGTATACGATCAGTACTCTAAAGAAACTCACTACAAGAAGATTATCGCACCAGCTCCAAGTTCATCTTCACAGACCTTTATGACAGCCGTTGTCGATACTAGTCCCCTTGACAAGTCTTCTGACCTCTTTATCGAGTTGAACATGGAGCCACTCCAAGTAATTGCACCAAAGCCACTGATTATGAAGATTGTCGATTTCTTCTCAAAGGAAAGCGTTGACCTCACCAATATCACAAACAAGGCTGGTGATTATATTGAAAACTTCACTGAGAAAACCAAAATGCAGCTACAAGAGGCACTTGATACCCACAAAACTTTGGCACTCTCTGTTAACATCCATGCTCCAGTTATTATTTTGCCAGAAAACGTCTCTCAAAAGAACTCGAACGCTTTGATCCTTGATCTTGGTAACTTTAAGATCAACTCTGACATATCCAACAATGCCATAAAAGGAAAGATCGTTTCAAACACCTCTGAAGATGATTTCTACGATAAATTCAATCTTTCACTCCAATCGATTCAGTTTACTCTTGACCAATGACATTCACTCATGGAATGACAAGAAGCTGCAAACAGAAAACAAAACACACATTATCAATCAGTTCGATGTTCACCTCAAGATCTTCTCTTGTATTCAACAGGACAGTCTGACCCTGACCAAAATCAAAGTGTTTGGTGAGCTTCCACAATTGAACATTGCACTTTCCGATAAAAAGTGCAAACAGCTAACTATCAATGGCAAGAACACTGACAGAAGACCTCCAAGCACCAGCATCTCCAACTATTACATCCAATGCAGCCGCAGCTTCAGTTGCATCTGAACCAGCAAAGAAAGCAATCATCGATTTATACAAGTAAGTAGCTAATTAAGAATTAAGTTAACTATAAATGTATCTAACATCTAAATATTTAATCATATAGCCATCAGGATCAAAATAAAGAATCATCACTGGAGCTACTAAAGAATCACAAAAAGTTAAGTCTGAATTTCGAAATGAAGTCGATCAATTTGACAATTTCCAGAGAACATACCGATTTGATTAGAGTATCCATTGATGGACTCGGTGTATCATTTGTACAACGTACATTTGATGCTATTGGTAATGTTGAATTGAAGCGTTTCGACATTGATGATCTCTTCACCCGTAGTTCTCTCAAGAAGCTAGCCACCTCTAATCCATCTCAAGATATCGAAGGAATCGGTAATCAATCAGCATTGGTGTCAATTAATTTCAAACAATACCAATTGGTAAGTAATATATGTTAACTAGTCACTTCTTTATACTCATGCAATAATGATTATAGAATTCGCCTGATTATCAAAAGATGGATATGAGTTTAGATGTAAATTTCAATTCTTTCTACCTGGTGTGTAATCCACCCACTATTCACCAATTGTTGGTCGTTGTACAATCATTAGCAGACCAGCCAGCAATTTCCTTGAAACCCTCTACTGTAAAGGTTGTGGAAAGAGAACTAGAGTCGTGAGAACTCTGAGAGGTGGAATGAGTGCTGCTCCAGCATCACCTGTTACCTATACAAATAGCAATGGTACTGTCATTTCACCACCAGATACTCACCAACCACTTCAGCTCAACCTAGTCCAACTACCACTGTAAGACCATTAAAATCATTAAAAAGGTTCCAAAGAAGAGACCTGTCAATGAAACTATCTCATTGCGTGTCACTGCCAACATCAATAGTTTGGGGTGTTCTCTTGAACCAAGAGAACAATCGTCGTCTTGGAGTATTCTCGATCAACAAAATCAATGTGAATACTTCAATGTATAAAGATAACAGAATGATCGTTCAAGGTTCACTTGGATCTATTGTTTTGGAGGATTTGACAAATTCTCACAGCGATTCACTCTATAAACAAGTCGTTAAGCCACACGACGCTAACTCTGACATGTTGCAATTCAAGTTCCAAACTCATCATCTAATTTAGTAAATTATCCTGGATACGACAGTTCTGTAGATGCACATATCAAGTCCATCATCGTCAATGCTCAAGTAGGTTTCCTTTTACAAACCCAAAACTACTTCTTGGGTGGTATGCTTGATCCAATCTTGAACAAACCAGTTGCACTTGTTCCAGCATCACCAGCACCACAGGTAATGACTTCTATGACCCCATGACACTTAGTCCTGGTGCTAGTGTACCTGCTACTCCAATGAAGGCAAAGGTTGCAGTAAATCGTACAAAGATCGATGTTGTAATGGATACACCTATATTTAGAGTTCCACAAGCATACAATTCGAACAATATGATCCAAATGGAGCTTGGAAAAGTAATAGTGTCGAACGATTTCGGAAATCACAGTGTTAACAATCAACCTATTGATATCATGAGCGTCAAATTGGAAAAGACCAACATCACTATTATAGATGGTGGAGAGTCGTTCGCATTTCTTACCAAGAGTTGGATTTCAATATTGGTATCACACGTTTCTTGATTCCAAACTTCCAGATCAATGTGGAGGATCTCCTCATAGATCTCCATATCTCTCACATCCACTTTATGTTGAACCAAGAGCAGTACTTGTTCTTCTTGCGTTTTGGCTGACAATGTTACCAAGAGATAGGTGAAGTCAACGACAACAACCAAAATGTCAGTAATCAAGCACCTATAAATCCAGATACACCCTACTTTGCTGAACAAGAAGTGGTTAAGAACAATGGGCAGAGTTGTACTTGCACTAAAACTCTCACTCCCAACATTGACATTCAGAATCTATAATCCAGAGAATGATATTGCTACATTTGAAATCAAGAATATCTACATTGATTTCAAATCGACCGAGAACAAGAAAACTAAGATTCAAGTCATCATGGAATCCATTATGCTCTCCGATGCAAGAAAGAACTCGAACAACATTTTCAAAATCTTCTTGAAAATATTCCAAAAGAAACAAGAGAAATCTAATTTCCTTCATCTAGGATATATCAGAGACAATGTTTTGGGTGGATCAATACATCAATGTTGAGATAAACAACCCATGTCTCTTCTTGTCCCCAACTCATTGATCTTGATTTCAGAGTTCTTCTTGAAAACCAATCCAACAAGAGCAACAGGATAAGCAATTCTTAGAGGTTGAAGAAGCCAAGGATATGAAGAGTCCAAAATTCCTTGCCCAAACTCGAGCATACAATCCAGATCTTGTGAGAACTCCTTCGATCACACTCACTACTAGCAATCAATGCAGAAGTAACTTTGGTGGAAAATGAAACACAACCAAACACACGTTGCCTTGCCTGCTGCAAAGACAAAGTTCATGTCTACTTTAAGCGTGATCCAAAGGGAATGGAGAATGCAATTGTCTCACTTAGAAAGACCAAGGTCAATATCTATCGTCCAACTAGTCTTGACTCGTCCGACGTTTCTGTTTCACGTCCAGTTCAAATTTTGAAAACCAATCGATCATATCAGGTTCAATAATATCAAAGAAAACGAGACTTCAGAGTACTGGAAACAAAAAAATCACAGTTAGCAGCTCAATCATTAAATGGTATTTCTCCTACGAAGACATTAACACTATTTTGAAGATTGTTCAGAATCTTAATTTCCAACAACAGAATCAACCATCAGTCAAAGATGCAATCCAGCCTTCTCTTTCCAATTCTGCAACTGCTACTGACTTGACTTCATCCGTCAACTCTGCTTCTGTTACTTCCTCTGAGGATGTTGAGGAAAGATCTACATGATTACAGAGACTCTTCAGTTTGATTGTCCATCTATGAGTGTACTGCTTATCAACGAATCAATGGATCTTTATCTCCCAATTGCTGAAGTCTATCTTGCAGATCTCACTGCAAAAGTTTTGAACTGGTCAAGTGATATAGAGGCTAAAGACATCAGTTACCTTCAAATCAGATTATTTTCAATGAAGCCAACATGAAGTTTGAACCATTTATCGAGGATTGGTCATTCAATTTCGATGTAAAGAGAACAGGACAAAAGATGAGAGCTACTTTCATGGCCACCAGAGGAATGCCTTAACATCAATGTATCACATGCACTAATTGAAACATTAGCTTCTACTGTCCATCTCATCAAGATGAAAGACCGTGAAAATAACTCTTCACTTGGAAATCGTATTGTTTCAAACAATACTATTCTTTCCAAATATATCAAAACCGATAAGCCAGAGGCTTTAAGTGTCAAGCAACTAAAGGATGATGAGAAGTATCATTCTCACTGGATTCAAAATCTTACTGGTCAAGTGATTGAATATTCACACTCCTAATTTGGGATTCAACTGGAACCGAATTTAACAGCTTCAACTGCCTCATTGGATTATGTTAACTCAAGACAACAGCGTTGCCAACAATCAAACATCCCCAGTTCATATCAAGACATCAAAGTCTCGTGATTCATGTATTGGTTTGAAGACTAATCTCGATATTTTTTCTTGCCAAATGGAAAAGTTGAGTCAATATCTATCGATTCTATTGGTTTTAGAATCTATACAATGCAAACCATTGGTGAAATCTCAGGAAGCAACAGTAATAATCCAATTGATGTAATTGTTTGAAGTACGTCTACAAAGAGATGGAAGCAAGATTGTCTCAATCCGGTCATTGGTTCAATTTGTTAATAGTTCAATTCAACCAATCCAATTGAAATATCACGAGAATCAAACCGATGAATCATGTATAATTCTTGCTCATGGTGAGAAATACTCCTTTGCCAATATCGGTCGTCAAACGACCTTCAAGAAAAAGGCATGGTTCAGAATTCCAGGTGCCAAGCAATGGTCAGATGCTATATCTCCTGCAGAGTTGACAGCTGTCTTTGAAAAAGAACGTGAGAAGGAAAAAGAAAAAGACAAGTACTCTATTGAAAAACCAAATAGCCCGTATTTTCAAAGGTAGCCGACAAAAATGAACAAGCCTACCTTTATAGCAATCTCTGTTGTCAACTCAGAGCATCGTATTGGACATACTTCGAACATACAATTTAGTAAGAAACAAACTTCATGTGATTTCTTTCAATGCTCAGTTCAACTAGAAAATCTGTTGCCCAGCACCCATTTCTATCAAAGATTAACAATTCCGACCAAGGTTTTCGTTAAGGTAGAGGCTGGATGCAAATTGGATGTCTTCACTTATGCACCAGGTTCATCAATGACAGCTACTCTCGGCAGATGTAGACAGCTTTGGTGAGACCACTCATACTTTGATATCTGGAGATGCATCTTCGCCAAGCATTGCTAAAAAGCTTCAAATTCAGCTCATCATCGAAGGAAATGGTACTCCAAATAGAGAGATCAGAAGAAATCAAAAATATTAGAGTGTTATCTTTCTATTGTCAATATTGGTTGGTCAACAATACTATGTTGCCTTTGGTTGTCAAGGGTAACAGCAGTGACAATGAAGAAATAGTTATTCCAAGCAACAACAGTGAACAAATGCATCCACCAGTTCTCTATCACAATTCAAGCATTAAGATGAGAGTTAACGAGGGTGGAAAGGATCGTAAATACTCTGAATCCACACCCATTTGTACCGTTGGAAACACTGGAACCATCACACTCCAAGGTGTTGATCGTCTCTATGAGTTGGCCTATCGTGTTGAATTCCTGTCAAAATAGCAAATTCGCAGTTTCCAAGGTTGTTACATTTGTACCCAAAGTACATCATGCAAAACAAACTTGAATATCCGATCCAGGTAGCACAGCTAGTAAAGACTGAAAAGAAAGAAGAAGTCAAAGAAAAATTTGTACTCTTGGTCCCAATGAATTCAAAACCAATGCATTGGTTCGATAAGGAAGACCGATCGGTATGCATTCGTCAAGTCAACTCTACCCAAAACTGGTCTGGTAACTTCTATGTCGACACTGTCAACGATATCGTAGTTAGAATTCGTGATAAGGAGGAAGCCAAAGCCATCAACCATGTGTCACATTAATATTAAGGAAGAACAAGGTACACTTTATGTTATGGTGCCACTCATTGCAAACAGAATCCACCTTATTTAGTACAAAACGAATACAAACATACCCCATTTCCTATCACCAAAAGACTGCTCGAGCCTCTCCAAGTTTGATGCATCTCGAGCCTGGACAAGTCGATTCATTTGGATGGGATGAGCCTTCTGGTGTCTATAATCTCATTGCCTACGTTGATGGTAAGCCAATAAAGAAGGAGTTGAAAGCTCAATAAGATCACTGGATACAAAAGTAAACATGGAAAACACAGACATATATGTTACTATCTCAATCGAAAAGTCAAGTCGTCTCGTTAAGTTTTCAAACTAGCCGTAAACTCTAACGTCAAATCAAGCACTGGAAGGAGAGCGCCACCTCTAAAATGGATAATACTTCAACTGAACTCCAGTTCTTTATCAGAATGTCAGGTGTATCGCTATCAATTATTGACCATACACCAAAAGGAACTTGCATTGGTCACCGTTAAAAGATTTCTTCTTACAACTTCAGCACTCCTACTATGAGAATTCGCTTGAGGTCAAGATTGGGATGTACAAATCGATAATCAATTGGTAAAGACTGAATTCCCTGTTCTTCTCCATAGCGTGATGAAAGAGGATAATAAGAAAGACTTTTTGCATCTCTCTGTTGTCAAGTCTTCATTTGACAACATTGATCACTTTAGATACTTCTCTAATTCTCATCCAAGAGATGACTATTGAGATAGAAGATCATTGGCTCAAGGTAATGTTGGATTTCTTTGGTCGTTTGCCCGATTTTTGGTAATCAACAAAAATCAACTAGTCAATTGACCAATTCAAGTAGTTCATCCCTTTCCTCCTCATTGTCATCTTCAGTCAATGCCAATCAACTATCATCATCTACCAACTCACTGGGTGATTCTAAGATGGTAGAGGTTAAAGATCTATATCCAATCTTTGACTGGACACCCTCCCTCAATGGATACCTCTGCTCTAAGAATGGTCTACTTTGCCCTACTCGTTCTCAATCCAATTAAGGTCAATATTACCCTCTCTCTCCAGAGAGATGGTTTATTCAAGACCGACCAAAAGATTCTCTCTTCTATCGAAGGTCTTGGATTTACACTTACCAAGCTGGATCGTGCTCCCCTCACCCTCCAGGGTATCATGATGGAGCATCCATTCTCTTCTTGGACCACAATGGTAGACAAGCTAAAGACAACATATGTCACTCAAGTATTGAGACAGTTCTACAATATCCTTGGTTCAATCGATTTGATTGGTAACCCAGTTGGTTTGTTTAGAAACTTTGGTACTGGTGTACAAGATTTCTTTGTCGAGCCAGCACAAGGTCTTGTTAAATCACCAGCTGATTTCGGTAAAGGTTTGGCTAAGGGAACCAGTTCACTCGTAAAGAATTCAGTATATGGTACATTCAATACAATCTCTCAAGATTACAGGTACTATCGGTACTGGTGTCGCTACTCTATCATTTGATGACCAATATCTTCAGGACCGTAAGGCACAACAAGCCAAAAAACCAAAACATATCGGTGAAGGTTTGGCTATGGGTGGTATTGGATTTGGAAAAGGTTTGTTCCAAGGTATCACTGGTATTGTTACCAACCAGTAGAGGGTGCCAAGAAGGATGGTATTGCTGGTTTCGCAAAGGGTCTCGTTCAAGGTGTTGTTGGTGTAGCTGTTAAGCCAACGACTGCTTTTATTGATTTAACAACCAAGGCAACCGAAGGTATCAGAAATACCACTAACCTTCAAGACTTCCGTGATCGTCAAAGACCACCTCGTTGTTTCGGAGCTGACAATGTTCTTAGACAATTCGACCCAATTGAATCCGAAGGTTGGTTCCTCCTAAAGACAGCTCACAAAGGCAAACATGCTGGTGACAACTATATCTGGCATCATGCAGTCAATGATGAGTGTACAGTTATCATCTCAGACCAAAGACTTATCTATAGCAAATCTAAAAAAGAATTTCCTTCAAAGTTCCTTCCTATTCCAAATTCCATTTGGTGTAATCAAAGAAGTAAAGCTCGTTCCCGGAAACGGTTTACTACTCAAACTCAGTCCACCACAAGATCTCACTCTCCTAGAACGTTCAGTTGGATCAAAGACAATTCCTGTCGATGACGATAACATCAACATGATTTTCAACATGAAATTAGATCACGCTCTTAGAATGTTCAATGAAAAACTTGGACACCATTATTCACATATTTAAACATAATAATAATAAAACCATTAACATTTAAAAACCAAACTTGTGGTGCTTATTTATTGATGCTTGAGAAATCCAACTTGTCACATTGATTCTCTCGTTTTAAATGAAGAACATAATCACCACCCAATAACCGGTTGTGGTTCTTTATGGTAAACTTGAAAACTTGATCTCCACACCAAGCAATCTTGTGAGGTGTTGATCCTATATATAATCGTTGATTTAGATTGGAAAGAATTTCAATTTTCTCCTCTAGGTCATCAGATCGAATATCAACAGAATAAGTATGTTGAGTTATATCTTTTATACTTGAGTTACACACACTTAAGATATCGATCGTAGATTTCTTTGGTGCATCGATTTTGGTTTTAATATAATCTTCATTGATCATATCAGAATCTAACAGTTTCCATTTTCCATTTTCTCTGACGTAGAGTTCCATTTGAATGGAAATAGATACCATTAATAAAACGAAAGATATTAATACAAAAAGTTTCATATTTTATTATTTTTTAGAAATATAATAATAATAGCTATATTTTTAATCAAAGATAATAACTTAATAAACTGATTCTTTTAATTATAAAATATAATTAATTCAGATGATTCCAAAAAATTGTAACAGTATCAGTGGTAAGGTTAGTTGAACCACACCAATTGTATAAAAATTTTTGTAGTATAAGATATTCCCCCTATTTTACTGTTATTATCTCTATTTTTGTTGGTTAATAAGTGTTTTTAACCTTTATAATATGTTTTTTTCAAAATCGTTTAAATTTGGAGAGAATAGGTATTTTTTTGAAATAGATTGGTATTCAGAAAAAAAAAAAAGATAAAATTGAACTTAAATGTTAAAGTAGAATGTTGTTATCTAAATCTATTTTTTTCCAAAATAGGAAGTTTTTATTACTTTTGGATTCAGTTTTTAGAGAATTGTTTAATAATCGATTTTCGAATTTAAGATTATAAATTAAACATTTTTATAACATATTTAAAACTAATAAAGATTTATCATTCAATAAATAATGGATAAAACTATGAATAATATTAATAATAGTAATAGCTTAAATAATGATAATGATAGAATGGAAAACTCAGAGGAGAATCCTGTTTTAATGGTTTGGGTAACAAATATTGATAAATCAATCCGAGTTGAAGAAGTGGTAAAGTTATTCTCTTATTGTGGTAAAATTAAAACCATTATTTTAAAAGTAAATGTTATTGATCTATCACAATATACCTATCCTATCCATCTAACCATCCACCCCCATTCTAATAATAATACTATTAGAATATAAATAAACATTGTAAAGATGCTTTGGTTATTTTTGAGACAAGTCTGGCTGCTGAAAACAGCAGAGCTGTTAAATGGAGTAGTATTGGGATCATTACCAGTGGTTGTAAGAAAAGAGATTCCGACTGAATTGATTTATAACGGTGTCGATAGTTGTAAAGTGGTTGGATTTGGAAGTCCAGCATCAGATGTATTTCCATCACCAATGTCATCAACAAGTTCAAGTACCTCACCCAATACTAAAAGAAAACCAAATAATGAGAATGAATTTTTAAGCGTTAAAAGTTCGCGTGGAAATTACCTTGATGAGAACAGGGTACCTCTTAAATCTCCCTTATCGAGCACATTTTCAGAGGAAAACAATAAAGTTGAAGAGAGCGATGAGGATGTTGACAATGATGAAGTTCCCCAGACAGATCAGAATGAACCAGATAAGACAGTCTTAATGTTAGAAGATATTCTTTCATCTGGAATTGCATTATCAAAAGGAGCTTTGAAAGAAGCAAAAAAAATCGACGGTATGGTACCTAAATTATTTAGAATACTTCAAATCCACTAATAGATTTTAAACATGAAGATAAATATCAAATTAAAAATACATTTATGAAGATAGTAGATAATATAGGCAAAAAGGCATCTGAATTAGTTAGTCCAAAATCCTCAGAATCATGTAATGATTTCGAAGTCAGTCAAGATTGAGTCTCGATGTTAAATAAATAAGAAATATTTTGTTACATCTTTGGAACTGAATCTAATCAGGAAGTAACTAATTATCTATAATTGTCAGGACATAATTATTAGTAGTTGAGTTACTAATTGATAACGGCGTTCCTCTTTATTTTCTTGCTACGTTTTGGATCTTCAATTCCCCAATCTTTAACCATGCTAACTACTGCACTCTTGGATCTAATATTTGTAAATAGATAATAAATTAAAGAAACCAGGCATAGGAGTCCAATACCAGAAAAAAATTGCACCGACTGTAAATGAACTGTTATCAAGTGCTCTTGAGTTGAAAACCATTGCGCATATGCATAGGACTAGACCGAAATGTGTTTCCAAATCGTTGAGACTTTTTCTTTGAAAGGAGAAAACAACCAATTGATACAGGTAAAGAACAATCCAAATGTAGAGAGAATCAGGGCCTTTGTATTGATATGGTAGATTGTTGTGATGGTCGTTACAACAAAGCAAAGCGATCGGATGATGAGTATAATGTCCCAGTACTGAAATCCGGGACGGTATTTCTTGCAAAAGTTTTTGAGATAGTACCTATTTTGACTTCTCCATTGGATGAATATGAAGAAAGGTGCACCAAAGATGATGAGGATGATGACGGCTATTGCAATACCAAACAATGGGTAGTGGGTGCTTGTAAAACATCTCACAGAGACATCCATTGAGAGAACATACTCGTCACCAATTCGATAACATGAGATCAAGCTGAGCGACATGAATGCCAGCGGAGTGTAGATGGTCAAGATCTGACTATATACAATGTAGAACACCTCATTATTGAAGCGGTTCTCGACAATGTAATGGCTAAACTTTCCAAATAATGCTAATGCTATATCTTTGCCAATTGTCAAATAGGAACAGAGTATAGTTATTACGGTAACTAGAATGTAGGAAATGGCCTTCTTTCCAATGTAATTAAGCTTATTTGATAAGCATGTCGTTGGATAGTAATCGATATCGAAATTGAACAGATTGAGAAGTAAGGAATATCGAATATCAAAAGAAATTACACCGACTACTTGGATACAAAGTAGGAAGTTTAGAATGGCTGTGGCTGAAGGCAATCGATACATTGTCATAAAGATAATATAGGCAAAGAAGAATAATATCAAGCCTGAAAGTAGGTAGTAATTAACTGTATAGGGACAATGCTCACAGAATATCTTGACTTTGGTGTAGCCAGATTCGCACTCAGTGCACAGGATACCAGTTTGATGCTCACGACATTGGTTTAATTGACAGATATTGGGGTCACATCCATAGACTTTTGCTGGGTAGCTGTTGGGAAGAATCCACCAACCCTGCATTGCTGAAATCGAAGTTCCACCTGGGCAAATCACTTGAGAAGAGCCATAGTATTTACAGCTGTAACATGTGTGTCCATCCCAACCATACGATCCAGTTGGACACTGTGTACATGCATTGTTGTTTGGACTTGGCATGTATCCTGGTTCGCATTGTGTCATGTTGACTGAGAAGGAAGCATTAAATCCATTGGTTGCGGATGCAAAGAATATTAATTCAGTTCCCCACTGGCAAATCTAGAGCTATGGATTGTGTAAAGAATCCTTGGAGTGTACTGGGGATATGGAATGTTTGGAACGTAGTTCCATTGGCCAGGGTTATATTCAAAACTATTGAGATTGGAGTGTCTAGAAGCAGTACTGACTGTCCATACTGGTCATATTCACTGACCATAATAATAAAACTAGTATTAGGATGTATTTCATTATAGTTTAATAACGAAATTGACATCGATATTGCACCTATATATAAATCATTCAAATATTAGTATTAGACTATATCAAATTTAGTAGGTTATCATCAGCTACATACTTGAGGCCACATAGTCTCCATATCCATTAGAAACTAGATTTTGTTTGAATCTATTGTTTAACACTGGAGTATAATCACATGGGCTGTTATCCGTACAGTTTCCAATCATGCATGTCGGTGTGTCTGTGAAGCAAACTGCGCCAGATCCAATATTGACCGAGTTTTTAATGAAATTACAGCTGGAAAATAGCGATGTCGATCCAATGTTTGTAATTACACCACCCTTTCCAAGTGCTGAATTAGTTTTAAACTCGCTTCCAGTTACCCATAAAACAGAATTTAAGGCAAGAAAGACACCTCCACTATTTACATATTTTCTGTAAAGGAAATGTGCTGTTGGAGCTGCTGTTTTGTTTGGCAAAGTTTCTATGGAACTTTGAATCTGTAATAATGACCTGTTTGCAATTGAAGAACAATGCGACTGTACCTGATGATCCAAAATTGTTCATAAATGATGAATTGATAATTTCCACCGTTTTGGTTCGATTTAGGACCAACAGACTAGTCGACACCATGTTTGTTTGGAAAGTTGAGTTTCGCAAGTTTAAATTTCCATGGACTACATTCACAGTCGAAAATTGGACTATTAAATGAAGTAAATGTACAACCTTCGATGTCTATCTTTGATGCTAGTCCCAATATGAGTGCCTCTTGGTGGCTAGAACCATTTTCAAGAAAAGTTGTATTGGTTATTTTGAGACTGGTATCCGATACATCTATGAGGATGTCGTCTTGTTGGTTTTGATTGAAAGAGCTATTGCTGATATATACGTAAGAGGAATCGAATTTTAATCTTCCCTTGTTTAAATGATAGCGTACGTTTTGCATATAGAGCTTAGTACTTTCAACTGACAAGAATGGATTAAGCAAGTAGAAGTTTGAGGTGATTTCAGTGTTGAATATAGAGACTTCGCTGCCTACGTAATCCATCGCTGTAAGATCACCCTGTGTATTAAAGATCTGAGAGTTGTTGAACATGACAATTGACCTAATTCCACCTATGAGTGTAGTGGAAGGACTAGTAATATTAGAGAAGGTACATCCGTCAAACTCCGCAGTACTCTGAGCAAAATATATCATAATTGATCCGGTTTGGATGTTCTGGAAGATAGATTGTCTGAACAATATATTGGAAAGATTAATGTTACCAACAGAGTTTTGGTAGGATGCCAAGTTGATAAAGGTGGTTCCAATAATTGTGACGTAGGATCCACGAGTGTAAAGTCCACTAGATGGACTGGTTGCATTGTAGAACACAACCAGTGAATGTTCCATTCGATTGAATGATGTTGAATGTTCGAGGTTGTCTGTTATTAGTTGCGTACATGGTATCAAAAACAGAGTTGGAGAGGTAGAACTTTGAATTTGTCATACTAATAGCTTGAGTACTTGACTTGAAGTAGGAATCACTTAGTGATATTTCCGAGTCAATAACAACTATAGGAAAAGTAGTTTCCAAAAACAAACCAAACGTTTTGATACTCTTGAGTGAGACTATGGAGTTGTCGACAATGGTAATCATCTGACCAATATTACAGAATAGAAATTCCAGTGAATAGAGTACCACATTAACTCCATTGGCAATCTTTATCAAATGGTAGTTGTTATTGGTCTCAAAGTAGGACTGTCCAATTTCCAAGGAGATAGGTTGATCGAAGATCATGAATGGCGAAGGGAGGTATTCTGGACAATAGTTATTGGCAAAGGTAGTTCCTGTAATCTGTACCAGTGACTGATATGAAAAAAACAATGGAGATTGATTGTAAATTATGCGTGAGTTGGAGATGATTATGGATGATGCTCTTGTCGTAACAATGAGTACTGTCGCCTGGGTACTGTTGGATATTATCACATTGTCCAATGACAGGAAAGAATCTGATAGCAAGTTGATCAGTGTACAGTTGTTGTTTGTAAAGATAGTGTTTACAATCTTGACAGGGTTTACAACGTCACTTTGTATCGTTATAATAGAGTGTACACTCAGATCTGAATTGGAAAATACGGAATTCAATATTGTTACCTGTCCAACGCCACCATAGATAGTCAGAGTATTAGGCAAGATAATTTGATCAAATGTACAAGTGTCAAAGAGTACATTCTTCAGGTTATGGATTGCAAGTTGATAAAAGTCACTGAATCTACTATTAAAAAAATACAGCGTTATTTCCAAATAAAAGTAGATCGGGTGTTTGGAACGTTCCAAGTGCATTGTACATCTCTATGTTTGAGACCACTAACGAGTGGAAATTGTATCCAGCGAATATAATGAAATTTGTTGAAAAGTAACTGTTGGTCACCGAGATGTTCAGATTTGGATTGAACAGAATGAATATGGATCCCAAATTGTTTGATGCAAACGTGCAATTATCAAACTCTGCTGTAATGGCACGTAGATAAAATAACGATGCAATACTGTCGTGAAATGTGGAGTTCCGGATAAAGACTCTGTTGCTGAAGTGTGTTGAAAGAGTAGTGATATTTACAGAAATACTCAGTTGCTGTTCTACGCCATTCATCGTAATATTTGTATCGGGACCAAGAGTGAATAGTGATGCCTGAGCAAAGTTCATTGCGTAACCACCTTTCAAAACCACATTGTTGACATTCAATGTTGTATTTGGACCGGTAACAATCATCATTGGATAGGATCCACCAACAGAAATGATTGGCGATGCACTCAAAGCTACAATAGTAATGTTTTTTGATAATGTGTCCACTGCATATACCGAACCATTCGTTGCCTTGGCTACTGTCATTGAATCATTCACATATATCTTATAATTTGAAGCAATCGTTTGAAATGGCTCTTTGCAAACTACAAAATGGATTATCAATGGTTCCACTTCCCAATATATCATTGCCAGTTGATGAAATATAAATATCACGCTCTACAAATCAAATTTAAAGTTAATATACATATAAACCAGTATTGGAGATTACAATCATTATCATCATTTTAACTTACCAATTAAATCAGTAGGCAAAGACGCCAATGAAATATAATCAACAACAAATTGATATGGGCTATGTTCTGACTGTGGAAGTAAATGTAGATAGTCAAAGCGGAGAATATAATGACTTCCATTTGCAAATTGAGTTAGATTGATGGTGACAAGTTGATAGTGGTTAAGCAGAGTATAGTTGCTTGCATATATCTCCTCTATTATTGTTCCATTTAGCTTGATCGATAGCTTAGCACTTGTACTATTACTGATGTTACTAATATAATTACTACTGTTGCTTCTGCTGTTGTTACTACTGTGATTGCTGCTATTGATATAGTTAATTTGTAGATAGAATCGCAAGATCAGCTGATTGTACAATGTCGATGAATTCAAATTTGCAAATTTGATTGGCAGTGATTGCAGAATATTCGAGTGGTTTCTAAAGACAGCACACGATATACCTTCGTAAGCAAGGTTGTTCTGCGGCAATGCTCCAGTTCTGTTGTAGAAAGTTTGGTAGCTGCTGGACGATCGATGACTCCGATATATTCGACCAGCCTTTCCTCCATCCATCCTCTAGATCACCTCGATATAAATCCGATTGCCATTCATCGGGTATTTGATTTGTACATATGGACTCTGCTGGTGATTCACTATTACCATTATTGATGTAGTATTGATCAACATGTTGCATACGATCAGTATGATGCTGATTCACCGATTTAGATTTTGAAAAATGATTATACTTATAATTATTTGTATTTATATTTTGCATTTCGAAATTGTTGTTGTTGTGATTGATGAAATAAGTGTGTTGTTGTGGTATTTGATTGCAATAATAATAAATCGATATTATCTTGTGTAATTGGTTTACTATTTACTAAATCATATAAGAATATAACTACAATTAGTGATATACATATTAATAACTGATGATGATGATGTTGTTGTTTCATTTTAATTGCATTTATTATTATTTGTTTTGTAAACAATTTATCATTTATTTACACAGGCAAAGATGAAAAGTTGTACAGAGGTCGGCGCCGTAGGAATATCATCTTAATCACGATATTTGATCAAGATTTTTTTGATCCCAAAAAAATACAAAAAAAAAACAAAAACTAATCAGGGCAAAGTTCTTTAGATGTTTTAATTTCCTGAGGTTGCTATTGGATATATTTATTTATTATTATTGTAAATGTATCATTTTTGATTAATTTTTCGAGGGGTGACTTCTGGCCTTTATCATGGGTCAATAACATGTGTGACAACAAAACTTTTGATCGCTGGATAATCTCCTACAATCTTTCACTTTTAGAGGACATTTAAAAGAGCAAAGTGGAACATAACCTGGATTCTTTAAACCCTGGGATATTACCAAAGATGTCAACATAAATAAAATATATAAAACTATTAAAATTTTAGATTTCATAATTATAAATTAAAAAGTTTGAAATTGGTTGTTGTTGTTATTGTTGGAAATATGATATATAAAAAAACAATCAAGTTTATTTATAGTTTAAGTTAATAATTAATAAATATATTTATTTCTTATGTAAATGATTTATCTAAGAATCTCCAAATAAATAATCAAATTTTGATCAATTAATTTAATGAACATACCGATCAATCACTGCTAGGAAATATAGATCTCCATTTCATCAAAAGGAAATTTGATAATAATGTAAACTGGATCAATACACATAAAAGGACAAATAATTGTAATAAGAAGAAGATGTGGGTAAAGATGAAAATCATATAATTATTTCTGACGAAGGAAATCAGTAATATTTGAGATTGTTTCAAACTATATATCATTTATTTCCAAACTAGATTAAGTTTTAAATTTTAAAAGACATTGATATTAATTAAATTTTGTAGGGAATATGATACAATTATTCTTTTATAATGTTCTAGTCTTCATGTATTTCTGAATTAGAAAAAATAAATAACAAAAATCTGTACAACTCATGAGATGTTTCTAAAGATTTTGAGTAAAAATTTTTATTTCCTTAGATAACGATCCAAAAAAATAAAATCAAAGAATTAAAAGTGAAGTTCAAGAGAAATATTGGTGAAATAATGTGGCTTAATAGCTCAGCTGGCAGAGCGCAGGTCTTGTAAACCTGAGGCCCCGAGTTCGATTCTCGGTTGAGCCCAATTTAAACCATCTTTAATTTCGCATGCGGTACTTAATATCTGTTGATTATTTCAATTTTTACTCCTTAAAAAAAAAATTTGTATAACAAAAGTGAGTTTAATAAAGAGTGCAGGCACTGCTAAATCAGCCACCACCGTTGCTGTCAATGAGTTCAAAAAAGACTGGAACATATTCACCATCTTTGGTTGCGATATCCCCAATCTGGTGCTCCCGCTTTCATTTATAGATTAATATTTCATTTGGATATGAATACAAAACACAAAAACAACAAAAAAAAACTGGAAAATAGGAAAAGTAAAAAAAACAACAATAATAATATATATTTCAGACAATCACGACTGTCCCTCTGTGTCGTGAAATATATATATATAGAAAACTGTGAGGTTCTGACCCTCATCATTTATTAATAATTTAATAAATTATGATCACCTGGATGATTAAAAAAACAAAAAAAAAAAAGTTAATAAAGAATGAGAGAACTGCCAAGATCTCCAATAAATTCTAAATGAAATTGATACCTATGATATATACGATAATAGGAGGTAAAGATGTGATCAAAAGAGATTCTATTATTTAATGTTATAATAGAATGTTTTTATATAAAATAAATTATAATATTATTTACCAATTATTTAATGTTAGAATAGAATAACCTTAAATAATAGTTTTGATCAGTATAAATAGTCCACATCTTTAGGATTGAAAGGAAAATGAAATTTTGATTGCTCTTCTTTACCTACTTCATTAGTTCATTTTCTTAAACTAGAGCGATGATAAATTCGATTATTAATTGATTTTATATGAGTTTACTATACTCTTTGCCTTTTTTATTTAGTAAAGTTAGTTTTTTTTATCAGCTTAATACAATCAATCTAAAATCTAAATCAGAATACGAATATGGTTATATTAGATTGTTGATTTATAAGTAGTATAAATTAATCTGATTGGAATTGTTAATCTTTATTCTACTATTCTTTAAATTTGAGACTATCACTTGTTAATTATTATGTTTAACTAGAGAATATATATTTAATTTATTACCTATCACTTGATTAGTTGTAGTGTAGTATCTTTGTTGTATTAGATTGTTATTGTATAGCTAATTCCAAGATATATGGTTGAACAGTTTTTATCTCATGATAATTTTGGAAATTAGGAAACTGAGCGAAACAAAAAAAAAACAACAAAACACCAAAAAAATTTGAATTTGAGTTCAAACAGACACATTTCCAAAAAAACAGATCTATTTCGACTTTGAATTCATTATTATTATTTAACGAATCAATTTTCATTTTGAAGATAATAATATGTCAAACAGAAAGAACCAGCACCAGGAAAAGAACAAATGAAAGTAGTCAAATAATTAAAAATATCTCTTCAAGATTAGAGGATATCGATAAGGAAATCGAATCCATTCGAAACAGTCCTATTTACGATGAAGAAGAGGTAGATCAGGAGAATGGAGTCCGAGAGGAAGAGGAACAACAAGAGGAACAAGAAGAGGAGCAGGAAGAGGAACAAGAAGAGGAAGATGACAATGAAGAAGAAGAGGAAGAAGAAGAAGATGACAATGATGATGCCGAAGGTGATGAGTCACCATCTGTAAAGGCAAAAAATATGAAGAGTGTTGTATGTTCGGCCATTGCATTGTCTTGCTCCTGTTTGTCTCGTTGCATTGGTCAAAACTATTTTTTGATCGCTGGAAGTGAGTGGGTCGACGCTCCAGAGCAGATTCCCATCTTGTTCAATCACCTCAAGACTGCAGCTACGATTGAAGACATTCCAGAGAAGTATCAACAGATGTTCGAGTGTGGTGATCGTTCTGCATGGGAAATGCCATTGGTACACATTGTGCTACTGCTGACTTGCCATTTGCTTTCGGAGCAAGAGAAGCTCCCCCTGCCATTGATCGAACAGCAACTGAAGCTATCAAAGTTGGCATTGGAGTTGTTCAATAAATATGTGGCTGGCGACGCTGCAGTGGAGGAAGACGACATAGAGAGTGTAGACTCAAAAATAGAGGAGCTATTGAGCATGTTGTCAATTCTCGGAGCATCGAAACACGAAATTGAAATCGTTCGTAACAACAAATACAGTCAAACCGCAGTGTCTATAGAAAAAGAAGCAGCCGAGATGAGGCAGCTCATTAAGGAGACTATTGAGGAGGGTAATCTCAAGGATGCAGCAAAGCTCGCCAGTGATGGAGCTGCACTCTATGGTTTGTCAGTCGATTCACTAGCAAAGTTTTACTTCTATCGTGCTTACTCCAACGAGTTGTTACTCGCTGAAACATCAAATAACCAATCTATAGGTGATCGTGCAAGAGAGAGCGTATTGCTGGATCTCAACAGAATTAGAACACTCAAGCCTGGATGGAAGTATTGTGCTCTACTCGCCTCAATTATACAGACGCACGATGGAAAGCTAGAGGAAGCCAAAAAATCGATCAAAACATGTTTAACTCTCGACCCAACAAGCAAGTTGGCTAAAAAGAGAAAGAAGATTGTGAACACCTACATTAGAGAAGCAGCAAAGCAGAAGAAGAGAACAAAGGTCTCGAAAACAACAGCAGAAAACAACACACCTACAGCAAATGGAGAAGCCGACGAAGAGGCTTTATCCAATAGAATTTTACAAAACATTTCACATCTATCGCAGCAGAAACAGAGGAAACAAGCAGCACTTTCTCTCGGTGAGCCATTTTACAAGTTCAAGCGATTGGCAAACATTTCAATCGACAATGTTGTCGACTTGTCCAAGACACAACCAGTACTCACCGGAAAAGAGAGAACCATGTACATAACAAACTTTAGACGCGAGTATGGAACACATTTGGAAAGTCGTGAATACCCTCCTGTAACAGCAAGAGAAGAGGAATTCGACATCACAAAGTTGTTCACCGAATTCTACAACAGAAGATCGCAAATGGGTGTCGTTGTGCAGCGAGCCATCAAGCACTCTGAGACTGGTAGCATCCATTTGGTCATGGTCGACTTTCATGGTACCTTCTGGGAGGTCATCATGTACGGTGGCTCAACAGATGATCAGGCTGCAGTCGATGAGTTGTTTGAAGTTGGTGCTCGTTTGACCATCATCAAGCCATTGTACGAAGAAACACCATACGGCAAAAAGATAATACGAGCAAACTCATTGAATCACGTACTTAGAAACAACCTTACTCACAGCACATGCTACTACTGCTTTAAGTCCAGTGTCAAATATCGATGTTCAACCTGCAAAGCTGCCTATTACTGTAGTGAACAGTGTCAATCAGCAGATGCAAAACTACTCAATCATACTCTCATTTGCAAGCCACCCGTTACAGAAGACATACCACTTCCTCCCAGTCAAACAGCAACCAAATCATCAGCAAAGTTCAAATCAAAATAAACTAAAATCTTAATATGCACTTTGTCTCCATTCAAGCAATAAACAGCTTCATCTTCATTTCCACTATACACAAGGCAATTTTCAAATTTAAAAATGAAAACTAAAAAAAGGAGGTTTGAACTCAAACTATGCTGTATGTTCACAATTTATTCAAATTTTTATACGTTAGTAATTTTACAGAATTGGAAATTAGGCTAAATTAATATTAAGAATATTTTAAGGATAGCAATTATGCCCAAGTCGATAGAAGTTGTTGGTGCACACTATTGATCAATCAATCAATCAATCAGTCAATCGGTCAGTCAGTCATGGACAACTTCGATGGTGATTATTGGAAACTAACAACAGACAAGAGAGTAAGGAAAAATACTACATTCTATGGCGTTGTTAACTATGTCCAGATCGATTTGCACAAAAAGCAACAGAAGCAACAACAACAACAACAGCGACAAAAGCAAAAAGTAATTGAGCAACCAGTAGAACAATCAGTACATCAACAGCCAATACCTCAGCAACTCCAACCAGCATTTCAACAAAATGAGCAGAATCAGATTAATCAAGATTCAATAACCAATAATAATAATAAAAATAATAATAATATCAATCAATTAGATTTAGATCTATCGGAAAAAACAAAAGTATTTGCAGATAAGATTACCACGACTTCTACAAATACTTCCGATACATCTCTATCATCTAGTAGCTCAACACCTATACCATCTTTAAATTCACCAATCAACGTTGTAAATAATATAAATAACAATATCAATAACGAGAGTACTAGTAATAGTAATAGTAATATTGACAATAATTCTGATAATAATAATAATAATAATAATATATCATTTGTATCACCGTTTCAAACTCCACCGACACTTATTAGTAGGGCTTTTGCATTGAAAAACAGCTTTAGCGCAGATGATTCACCAGCTGCCCCACGTCCTTTTTCCTATCTAAGAGAAAGTAACGATGATTTAGACAGCGATATAAATGAAGCAGATGATAGGGCAATGGAAGAGAGTAACATATCGAGACAAGACTCCCTTCTCGATAAGTTTACTTCTTTTACACTTTCTTCACCTCCCACAACTCCAGTCAAACCGCCTTCAATTACTACCACAAATGTCCAAATTGAGGCTCAAATTATACCGATGGATATTACAAAGGATACGGTTGATGAGCAAATTAGTAGCTTTAATCCTAATAACCAGTTTGACAGTTCTCACAGTACGACAACTTCCACTAGTCCTTTTTCTATTGTAACTTCAACTTCCACCACTACCACCTCTATTACAACCACATCCAACACAACTTCGACTACTTCTACTACAACTACTACTTCGTCCACAAATGATGCACAACCTAGTATTAAGCCAGTTAAAAAGAAAAAGAACAACCAGTTAGCATCTGCTTTGGATGGAGTATATTGGCAGTTAACCTCAACGACAAGGACAAAGAGATATTATAATCATGATTCCCAAAGTAATCCTACAACAACAATAACCCCTACTACAACAACCTCCAACACCACTACTACCACCACTTCCTCGACAAGCACAGCAATAACTCCGCTAAAAAGCTCAGGTCACTAAAAAACAAAAGTTTGTTAATAGTAATACACCTAAAAAGCCTAATAAGGATAGCAGAAATAACAATTCCAAAAGAGGTAGATCAAAGAAGGCTACAACTTCCTCTTCATCATCAACCACTTCTAGTTATAGCCATAGCCGTAGGAATAAGAGTGTCAGTAGTAAAAATAACAAGAATATTTTGACAAGTACCAATGGACTTTCTCCCATTCATGTGCCGAGCATTGAAAAGGTACAAATCAAATTCACACTTTCACCGTTTAAGAGTAAATCGAACACCGGATATCAAGTGGTCGTCTATACTCCCACCAAGTTACCGTTTTCTTTTGGCAATGATGTGGTGCTACAAAAGCAACATCAGATATATGAATTTAATAAGTATCGAGGCCTGTGTGGAGCGAAAGTATATGCCGGAATCAACGGCGGCATTAAACTATACGTGGGCGGAAAAGCTTGTCTTGAGAACAAAGAATGGCTGGAGAAAGAGAGGATAACATCCATACTCAACGTCACCAAAGAGGTGGCACACCCAAAGCACCTAGTTGACTCGAATTTCATGCGTATAAATGTCTCTGATTCAATAGACCAGCGTATCATCCTCCACTTCAACGGTGCAATTGATTTTATCGACAGAAATCTTAATAGAAACAACAGCAACAGCAGTAACCACAGCAGCGATATTCTAAACAATGAAAATGCAGATGGTAACATTCAGCAAAGTATCGACACTGGCGAGAGCAATACCGGTGTGCTAGTTCACTGTCGCGAAGGAAGAAGCAGGTCTACTACCATAGCAATTGCCTATGGATTGAGCAAACTAAATCTCAGTTTGCGCGAAGCCTACGAGACAGTTGCCAAGCATATACCAAACATCAACATCAACCAAGGATTCCTCCAGCAACTCATGGACTACGAACTCCAACTTAAGGGAAGCAACTCAATTAACTTTTTCGCACAAAGATCATGCCGAAGTTCAGCATCAACCCACACTAACTTAAATAGCAATCAATTGATAGTAGCACACGATACACCAGCATCCACGCACTCCAAAACCAACACATACAATTAAGTTTAATTATTATAATTGTATAAATTCGTTTAGTTTTTTCCTTAATTCCATTATTACTAATAACATTCCAACAAAAGAAAAGAAAGTTTTTAAAAGAATAATATTATAACATCAACTTCTAAATAAATCATTATAACTATTAATGGATTACCAATTATTCAATGAAGAACAGTGAGTTTCTATTTTAGTATTTTTTGATAATAATGGAATCCCATCCAAATTAGTATTTAACATTTATTATTCTTTTGAATCTTTGCAGGACACTAATCAAATTTATTTGATTTTTCTAAATTAATAATTGGGATTTTCAAAAAGGTCCAATGAACCTTAATTAGGATGTGAATGAAGGTGTACAAAAAAAGAAAAATACAAAAAAGGAAAGAACACCTGTATAATTCAATTTTTATAAAAAACTGAATAGGAGCTTATTTATACAGAGCTTATGCATCCGATTCAAACAATAATAAATCACACATAGAAATGAACAGATAACAAATATAAACATTATATTCATTAGATAATAATAAAATTATAATAGTATAATAATGTTATCTTTTATCAAATAATAATAAGAATAATAGATAATTATCATTGTTATTCATGAATAACCAATTTACACTTCCAAAGGATCAATCAAAGATCAAAATGATATATTAATTAGTATAATTCTTTCGTCAACAAGAACAAAAACTAATTCAATATTTTTTTAATTCTTTTTCTTGTTTTTTTTCTAATCACCTGTTGTGTGGATTATTCATTCATTCCTCCTCTTCCTCCCCTTCCTCTTCTGTTAACAAATATGTGAACGATTCTTTCATTGGTTTGTATTTGCTTTTGTACATTTGAAATTTGGGAAACTTTGCGGAGTTCAATCTATAAAGTGCATGGAATTGGATTACTACATTGATCAATGGCAAAATAACAATTGTATGGATTATGGATCTTAAACTATTAACAAATATTATTATGTCATAAATGCTCAGAGACTACACATCATTTCTTGTTTGTTTTATTGGTGTCTATGAATATATTTTTTAATATACCTGAGTTAAAGTAAATACAATATAAATAAATAAATACATTAATAATAAAAATAATAAACAATAATAATAAAACAATAATACAAAATAATAATAAAAGAAAAGACCAACATTAATGGATCATCAAATGGCACAATCAAATGGTACAACAACAGTCATCTTATTGTTATAAACATCCAATTTCTTATTTCCTTCGAGGATCATCTTGTGGAATCACTATCGTTTATGGGAGTTTCATTTTGCTCAGCATCACTGTATCTTATTTGACTATGCAAGTTACAAGTTAGTTTCCAGCATTCATTTTTGGTATTTCGTCAACATATGGATTGTTTGGGTTTCTCACTATATCAATCAATGAATATGAGTCAGTCTATCATAGGTTTAAGGTTCCCATAGATTTCCTTTGCAACTGTGATATTTAAATCGACCTCCTCAATAAGATCTTAAAACATAAAGTGCGTATCATAATATTTCATTGTATATTTATTCACTTTATCTATTCATACTTACAAAAAAACATACTATAGAGTTATAACATCGATCGAAATTATTTCTTCCGGAGATAAGAAATAATTTCGATTTCCTACTCTACTAAGCATTCAAACTCTGAATGCACAGAGCCTCTTAAACTCAAGAAGAGAACATCCAAATTCCTACAGAATGTTCCGTAGTCAGAGTACGCCAATATGAATTACAAGCATGAATAACTTTTGATATAATATGTCAACACTGCTAATTAATATTATTATTACAATTCAATCAACTACCATGCATGGTTATAAGAACAACTAATAATTATAATAATTCACATAGACATATTATTAATGCATTAAACTAAAGTAACGATTCATAATAAATGCTTCATATTGGCTATTTTTGAATATCAAGATCATATAGTAAAAAATCAAAGATCTTTGTTTCCAGATATTTATTTTCCATAAAATTTCTTTTTATTCATAGGTGAAATTTGGCAAATGCAACTGAAAATCTCGCAAAAATCAACTATGATTTATCTCACTCAAAATGATCATCACACAATATATAACAATGAAAAAAGAATTGTTTCTAGATATATTTAATAATAAACCTTTGAACCAATTAATCTTTGCACAAGTAAAGAATATTCATCGGCAAATCCAAGTAAGAGTATGCAATTGGCAAGATTTGAACACTCTTTATTTAGAAATACTGGTTCAATATGGCTATTTCAAAGAGATTAAAGAATTCTTTGATACCTTTCACATTGAGCCTTTGGTAGAGGATGGTACTGCCTATAGATGTATGATCAAAGCAGTCTTGGCGAAAAGATTAGACTTACTTAAATTCCTGGTCGATACATTTACTCCGCAAGTTGTCAGTCAGTTGAGGTCGATGCAAGAGGATCTATTTTATTATGCTGCTTTCTCTGGCAATACAGACATCATCGAATACCTTGATAGTTTGAATCACACCTGTCATTGGGACTATCAATTGGCTAGATTTGGTGCAGTTCTCTCGAATAACATTAAAGTATTGCAATACTGTTGCGACTTGTACAACAAAAACAAGTCACCCAGAGGAAAAATCATGGGACTTCGTTTTTCTAATCTACTTGATGTTGCAGCCACAGTTGGTAATTTAGAGATGATCAAGTGGATAGAGACTAACTATCCCGATTTTTTGGAGACTAGTATGATGCATCGTTTCGCAATAAGCAAGGGTCATAAGCATGTTATTCAATACCTTCTCGAGAGTGACAACCCTAAGATTACAGAGGGTGACAAGAGTAGATCGAACGCTGTCATTCCATTGTTTGACCATGCCATTGGAGCTAACACTCCAAACAACTTTGAAATTTTGAAATATTTGTACGACAATAATATTCGAGAAAGCAAGAGTCCTGTGATTGACATGGTTGTTGGAAATAACAATGTCGAAATCCTTCAATGGCTCTTTGATCATGACTACAAGAAGGTCACTGATGAAGCACTTGACGTGGCAGCATGCATTGGAAATGTGGAGATATTGGATTGGCTCCAAAAGAATTTACAATTGAAATGCTCGACAATGGCGACAATGGACTGTGCAGCAGCCTACGGAAGGCTTGAAGCTCTTAAGTGGTTGCATCGTAACACCACTGCAGGCATGACCACTGACGGATTTGACCAAGCAGCATATAATGGACATACTGATGTTTTGAAGTGGCTTCATGCCAACAGAACTGAAGGTTGCAGCACTGACGCTCAAGACTTTACTGCTCGTTCTAACAACTTTGAACTTCTTCAATGGTTACATCAGAATAGAACAGAAGGTTTTAGTTTCGAGGCCATTAAAAATGCTATCCCAAAAAAGAATAATGAAATGATCAAATGGCTAATTTCAAAATATACAGAGGAAATTAGACCTGAAGAAGCAACTTATTTAATTGACAAAGCAATAACTTTTAATAACCAGGAATTGGTCAAATGGATGTATGATGAAGACCCACTAAACGCAAAATTATCACATAACTCTTTGAACTTGGCAATCATGACTGGAAATCGAGAATTAATCAAATGGGTAAACGATAGAAGATTGTCGGGTCAACTGAATGTATTTGAAATTAGCTCTCTCTACGAAGCCATCCGTTTAAACAAAGTCAGTTTTATCGAGTGGCTATTTAGCACTATTACATTTCCAAAAGATTTGTTGGTTAAATTTGAGGAATTTCTAACAGCAACCTACAAGAAAGGTCGTGAAGAAATGCATCAATTGATTAGAAACTATTCATCATAACTTGACATTTGTAACTATTTCGTAAATATAAATTAAGTGTGAATAAAAGGTTACATCATACAGTATTTTATTCAGATTCACCCTGTGAGATTTATAAAAAATTTATTCAGATTCGAGTTTGCAAACTATTGATAACCACAAAATCCAGGTGAATTAGGGTTATTAATATTATCCTATCTTATCCAATAAATAAAATATTAATGTCTTGATATATTAGATAATTACCAACTTCAAGCTAACTGAAAACCTTACAAGTTCTTATTTACGACTAGGAAGTCAACTATAAATAATCCTATTCATTTCTTTTTCATTAACAATAAACTGAAATCTTTCATTAAGGAAAT
The DNA here is from genome assembly GCA_003667245.1 of Heterostelium multicystogenum. Lineage (NCBI taxonomy): Eukaryota > Evosea > Eumycetozoa > Acytosteliales > Acytosteliaceae > Heterostelium > Heterostelium multicystogenum. Next base: position 57,036 of record RCNN01000025.1, on the reverse strand, counting down.
AAAAAATGGAAAAGATTACTGGTAATAATAATAGTTTAACAGGTAATTTATTTCTTATTAATTATACTATGAATATATAATATAGAAACAAAATGTTCAAATTGCCAAACAAAATTGGAAATTGGTACTGAAAGATATAGATGCTCGGAATGCGATGCCGTATTTCTATGTGTAAATTGCTATACATTACCATCATCTCAAAAGGTTCATACTGATCTTGCACCAATGCCACATTTTTGCTCTTTAGAAACCAGTAGGTAATATTATATTATTTAAATTTTCTATTTGTCTAATTAAAAGTAAATTAGAATCACCTTCAGAATATGATTCTTCCAATACTTCTAAATCAATTTATCAATACCTAGTTAGTGCTTTTACTTCGTATACCAATAGAAGAGTGATGGGAATTGCAAATAAAAATGGAGATTATGAGTGGATTACCTATAAAGAGCTATACCACAAAGTCCAAGTTTTTGGATCTGGTTTGAAAAAACATATCAAAGAGGTATTAATTCTTGATTGACTATTTGGATTTGGCAATGAAATCTAACTTTTACCGTCTTAGGGAGAAAAAGTAGCAATGATGCTAAAGAATGTTCCTCAATGGTATGAGATAGATTTTGGATGTTTGCTCTATGGATATGCTGTTGTTGCTATCAATCAACAAATAAGTAAGACTATTATATTTTACAATATGAGCTAAACTTACATTATTTTCTGAAGACACTGAAAGTTGTCATGGAATATTACAAAATGCAGAGCCAGCAGCAATTGTCGTATCCAAATCTACTTTTGAAACTTTACTTAAATCTTTAGGATCATATTCAAAACTAACATTAGTTATTCATCTTGAAGATGATTTTTGATAGTAGTTTAAGATCTAAACTACCATCCCAAACCAAGTTTATTACTTATTCTGAAATAGTAGGTTCAGTAACTGAAATCTTACCACATTCACCTGTGGGAGATGATGGAATTATTACCATTAGTAAGTATATTATATAATGTGTTTTAATATTACCCCATGATATTTACATTATTGATAGCCTACTCCAGTGGCTCTACAGGGCAGCCCAAGGGTATAGTTTGGTAAAAACAATAATATTGTACCTTCACTTATTTTGAATAACAAAAATCTTTCACCAATTCAAATTGGATACCTTTCACTGTGTAAGTATGGTTGTTTAAACTTTTGGACAAACAAACTAATGAAACTCAATATGTTTTTAAAGCTCATTCACAAAGAGTTGTTGATTACATGACTGTAATGAAGGGAGGAAGATTTGCAATATTCACTGAATCAACTCAAGAGAAATTTATAGCTGATGTCCAAAAAATTAGACCAAGTAAGATACTTGAAGTATAAAGATATTTTCATCCTAGCTAACTATATTATCAAATTTAGATATCTTTTGGGCACCTCCAAGGTAAATAAATATGAAATAGAGTAACAAATAGCATAGTAGATTAATAGAATGATTGAAATAGTTTTTGGAATTATCTATATAATAGATACATTAGATTGGTAAATGAAATGAAGAGTAGCCATTCTGAACTTTCCATTGAAGAGTGTGAATCAAAGTGTATAGAGGAGACTAGGAATCTTCTTGGTGATAGAATTCAGATGGTAATTACTACTGGCTCCATCATTCCGCCAGAGTCATTTAACTTAATGAAAAAGGTCTGGGGATCTAAGGCAAGCAACTACTATGGTTCATCAGAAATCACAACCGTTTCATTTAATGATTACATTATTCCAGATGTTGAATATGAAATCGTTCCAATTGAAGGTCAAATCAATGACAAACCATACCCTGTTGGACATTTAAAAGTAAAATCACCAAGATTGTTTAAAGGATATTACAGAAAACCCAGAGGCAACCAAGAAAGCTCTGATTGATGGCTGGTATTTCATGGGCGATATAGTTGAAGAATATGAACCGAGAAAAATTAAAATTATTGACAGAATCAAGAATAGAGTTAGAACTAGTTATGGAAAGTTTATCAGGTAAGCATCTTCATCATTAAATACTAAACCACATAGTTGTTTGGACATCATCTAAGCTAACTCCATTCTAGTCTTGAAAGTATTGAGAGCATTTTTAAATCACCAATGATTCGTGATATTTTTGTTCATGGAGATTCTTCTCATCCCTATGTAGTTGCTATTGTGGTGCCATCTGACTTCATTCTCAACAAGTTTAATATTGCCAACATTGAGGATATTAATAACAATGACCATCAATCGGAGCTGCTTTCAACCATTTACAATGAAATCTTGTTCATTGCAAAGGAGAAGAATGTAAGTAGAATGATTCATTTAGATTTAGAATTTCAAATAATAATTGTTAACTTCCTTCCTGTTGTTTCAGATTGTTTTCTATGAAGTTCCAAAACTAATCAAGTTGGATTCAACCATTTGGACAATGAACAACAATTTGATAAGTGGAACTGGAAAATACAATAGACTGGAACTTTTTAATTATTATCAAAACGATATTAACTCTCTATTGGACCAGTTGCCAAAGACCCAAGACCAAAATGAAAACTTCATTTAGAAGACCCTAAATTTCTGTTGTTTTTCTCTGTTTACCTAATCTAAAATTTTTGTGATCAACAATGTCACAATCATATGACAATGATTTCTTGGAAAAAATTAAAAAATCACACATGTTTTAAAGGAGAAACATCAATTGATTGGTGGTAGTCACATTTCATTCTTTTCTAATAAATGAGTAAAAAAACAACAATTAAACACTAAAAAACTTAACAAACAAATAATAAAGGATGATGATTTAAGTGGTGATGATGATGAACAAATCGAAGATTTAAAACCAACCACCAAAGTCTCCACTGTGGAAAAGAAGAAGAAAGTTGATGATTCAAAAAAGAAAAAGTTAGCTGATGATCAAGTGTATTATGGTGAGCTAAAGTGTATGAATCAAAAGAAGCCTTGTGATAATAAAGCGTATTTTCAAGTGCTGTTAAAGAGTCCTCCAAATTTGTATTTGTGTGGTGTTCATTCAAAAGCATACAAGACTTTGGCTACTTCACTGCCAAAACGTACAAAGGAATCTATGGAGAAGCACCAGGAACAACTGATGCTGATTGAGAATGAAAAGATTGAAGAAGCGCGTCTGGCCAATCAGTCCAAAGGCGTGCCCGGCAACGTTGTGCTCTCGCAGCTAAAGATGATGAAGGCACCCGAGCAGATTGATGGTTATCGTAAGATTTTCCCAAACAACAAACATGGTGGTCGTAAAGACGGCTTGGGAATGCCTTCGCTATCTCCAATGCGACTTGGCCCCATCGTTCATAACCAGCCAAACGCACCGGTCTCACTGAACTTGGAGAACTTCCACCAAGGAAGCAAGTGCTTCAAAGTTGATTTGGAGAAGGACGGCTCCGTCGGAGAAAAATACAGAGCCAGTCGTGACAAGATGTATAACGATGCTGAGCCTCATCGTCACAAGTATCAGCGCGGTGACAGACCTGAATTCTTTGTCTGGTACACCAAAGATGGTGAGGAGAAACGACTCGATGCGCTCGAGTGCAGGCAATTCTATTGCAACTATTATGAAAGACTCGCAAGTGAGACTGATGATTTTAAGAAGCTTCGCGAACTCATGGACAGTGGTACCAATCTACAGATCATAGGCTACGATGCAAGGCCAGTAAGCGCAACACCTGCAGCCATTCTCAGTGCCTATAAAGACACCAGATTTCCATTTGGTCACGAACTCGTTATTTTTGCGATGCTGATTATTAAGGACCCTGCTAAGTATCCCTGGAGAGTACTGAAAACCATGGACTTTTAGGCACTTTCCAAAAGTATCACAATCAATAAAGATTATTTGTTCTATCACCTATAAGTTCATTGTCTATTTTAAAATTGATAATATGTTTTTTAAATTTGACCGCCAGATCAGGAAAACGACAACTGATCAGTGCGATTGATGATCAGTGAAATTTTATTACACTTTCACTGTTTGATCAATATTTGACATATCTACTACTAAATTGGTGCAATTGAAGTTGAGATATAGATAAGCAATGAGCAGTCCTACTCCATTGTCAAATTTATTCACAGCGACAGCTACAACACCAGCTCCAACAGACACTGCTACTGCTTCTGCTACCACGAATGCAGTATCTACACCAGTAACAACTCCTACTGCAGCTACTGCCACTTCGACTACTACTGAACCTACAACCACTTCTACATCTACATCTACATCTGCATCTACATCTACAACAACAAACAACGAAGCAACAGAAGCAACAACCAATAGTTTATCACTAAAAGATTTAAGTTCACCAGCATCTTCACCCGACACTATTACAACCAGCAAAGAGAAGCAATCGGTATCAGATAATCTAGCAGTATTAAACTACTATATTGATAATGATCTTATCACTGATCCAAAATGGATTGTATGTAGACTGATAGATAATGTTATTGTTAATTGGATTAGTATATATTAATCTTCAACTCGATCAACACTAGGATGAAGAACTATCGAATATAGACAACAAGATTACACAATTGTTTGATTACTATGTTCCACCATCGACAGCATCCAAAGAACAGATTCAAACAGGAAAGATTAAGATCAAAGGTGTCCAATACCAACTATCTGCTCAACTACAACAGTTCATCATCGAATTAAGCTCAATCTTGGTATCTATTTACCTTATTTCCTCAGCAACTACATTTACCTTACTAATCACTGCCTACCTACCTATCTATATACTATCTATATACTAGAACTTGGATCAAAATAACAACTTTTATCATTATACAATCCTATTCAACCAATGTCAAAGAACTTAAATACGACTCATCTGAGTTCTCAAATGTAAGCATTACATTACATTTTGATCTATATTCGTGAGGAAAGCAATGAATACTTAGAATCTAATCTATCTATCTATTGCTATATAGCTTTTGGAATACTATTATAGAGAAAGATACTTGTTACTATCTTTGATTTCATCGTTGATTAAGAAAGCACAAGATCAAGAGTCACCATTAAGAGCTGTACCCATGAAATATGTAAAGGAGAATCAGGAGTCATGGCAACAAAAGCTTTTGAAGTCTCTTCTACCGTTGTCTAGCTTCTCTATACCCGACTATCTCAAAGATCAACCACATCTCTACAACATATACACAGAATACATTATCAACGAGCAGCTCTTGACAGTTGAGACTCTATTTCTATTGCAATACTACAAGCCAAAGATATCATTCCCCAAGGACTTTAAAGATATATTCAACAGATATCAAGTACAATCGAATAACTACAACAACATCAACATAATCATCACAATCATCATGATAGTTGTATGAAAGCCTAACAAAACTTACTAAACATAATAATGTTATAACATTTAGGAAATAAGAATAGGTAGATATTCAGATTATTTATTACAATGTAATGATGTGATAAGATCGAATCTCCAAAACATAGAGTACATATTGGTGTTGATAGGAATGCTGTCTATTGGAGAGGTACCCTCGGAAACTATCGATAAACAAAAGCAACAACTACAACAACAATTATCAGAGTACGTTGTTAAATGATTGACTACCAATAATTTGTCAGTTGAAGATGAATACTGACCAATAGATTTCTCAATTGTTCTCACTATCCAGGAATCAAAAGACCGATATTCTGAATCTGATTAAGGTGTTTGAAAGATGCTCGATGTCACCATCACTCTCTATGATTATCTATTCGGTGTTGATGAACGCAATGATATTATCACCAGCATTTGTTGAAGCTGATCTTTTCTCTAAATGCTTGGAATACAATCCATTCCAATATCTCAAGCTAATGATGTCTTCCAACTATATCACCGGAAGTGTAAGTAATACACGTCGGAAGCAGCAGCTATAACAACATGTCTAATCGATTGTTAATGCTAAACCTATATAGGCATCGTCAACCGGATACATTGATATTATACAATTGTTTATCAATAGATTTTGCATGGTATACGACTTGCTCTCAACTGAACCCAACGCAGTTAATATTATATTCGATGTATTTACGAGCTCACTATGCTATAATCACCTCACCGAACAAGAGCTGGTCAATCACGATATCTTTGCCTATGTATTATCGCCATCCATCATCATCAACCAATTCGAAAAGACACTGAAGCTGCTGACAAATGCCATCTACGATGAGTCATCCTCCATTTCAATGTAAGCTGTCGCCAATAGCATGCTCAATGATCGATCTCGCCAACAAACTTACCAACAACGATATTATTATTACTCTAGGTTCAAAGTTATCATTCAAAACCAATATAAAGGAGTTACAAAAGCTGATAAGCAACAGAGAGCTGGATCTTTTGTTGAATCAGTCGTTTGAGTCGATCGAAAAAGAAGGTCAAGTCATCACTGCCATTGCAAAGCAGTATCTTCAGCTGAATCAGCAAGCCATCTACAAAGGCGCCTATAAATACTTCTTGCTACTCGACAATGGTGCACAGTCCTGCTCAGTATATACAATTGGTGACCGTATTCTAGATACAATCGTTGCCTTTACAAAGGACCCATCTGCTTCAATGGCATTGCATAACCCATTCTTGCAGTCGCTTCGCCTGCTCGGCGCTCTGTGTCAGTACACCGACATCGCCAGGCTCTACTACTGGAATGTGCTTAATGGCAATAGAATCTCAGACGCATTGGTCGATTTGCTCTTCATTATTGCAGAGGATGGCTCGCACCTACGAGAGATATCAAGCGCAGTGCTTCAGCTGTTTGGCATCTTTATGAAGGACCGTCCACGCGAGACACTCAATTTCCTCTGTGAAAAAGGCTGCTGGACTCGTGGTGGCTCTGTCGATTTGATCAGAACCCAATATCGTCGTGGCAGCTTCCTTCAACTCTACGAGCACGAAAAGAACTTCAAATCTTCATTCATACTCAGCCAAAGAATCGTGGAAATGTTTATCAACTACATCGATAACTTTATCGTTGGATGCAATGCTTCGGGACACAGTGTCGATTTGGCGCCCATCGATGCGATGGTTACTTTTATGCTGCAGGTTTTGGCTGACTATTGGCTTCTGCAAGTCGATGACCTCACCAATGCAAGAGGCATCTGCAGATCTATTTTCAGCTGCTTCAAGATGATCATGGTCAAGACCCATTGCGCTTCTCCAAACGAACAGATTGTCGCACTTTCTGATAAAATTGTCCGAGGCTTCACACAGCAAGGATCAGTTCAAGCCACTCTATTTGCTGCCATTGAACAACAACATCAATTCCTTGCATCCGATCAGATGAACTCGCAGGCTGATTTGCTCTCTAGAGAGGCGCTTTGTGTGCTTGAGGTAATCCTCCAACACCAACTTGACACCGACCAGCTTGACTCTCTAGTCAACTCCATTCTCTACACAGACCGCAGAGCAAACGAGCAACAGTCTCTTTGTCTACTTTCTAAACTCTTTGACAAAGTAACATCGCCCAACAAGCTAGCGTATTTCGTCATCAACGTGCTACGTTCATTCATGATTCTCATTCGTTCAAACAACAGAGAGTTTTTCATCTCATCGTATGTCAGTGACCAGCAAGTGGATAACATCGTAGACATCCTCTACCAAAGGATAAACAACCCAATCTTGAAATCACATCTCGTTGATCTTGTTGGATTGCTCAAGGACCTATCGGTATCGCAATTCCAATTAACCAATCGTCTCCTACCAGAGGGTGCATCTACCAAATTTATTATTGAACTACTCAAGAATCCACCCCAAACAACTTTGCTGAATGACCTCTTTACTTTGCTTGCCAACATCCATTTGAACTCCATCTACTACGGTAGTTTCCTAAGTGAACTCCACGAATGCAAAGACTTCTGGGAGGAATTGATCAAGCAATCGAAGCACAGCAAACTCACTGTCATTTCGCTATTCAAGATACTTTCGATTCATACACTCTCCATGAGCTCAGCCACCAGCCATCTGAACAGGGATGTTCACTTTATAGATGCCATGCACAAACATTTCCGTGGCGCTACCGAAGGCTATGTAAAGAGATACATGGTATTGCCCGATATCTTAAAGCGAACCCAACTTCAATCAAAGATCATGGAGCTCTGTGCCAAACATCCAAGTACCCAAGAGGTAGGATCCTTTATTCAGTCACGCTCACGAGAGTATGGTATTCAAATATATGATCACGAATTTAATGATCGACTTTTGTTTGGTAAACTTGAACATAAGGATGAAATACTTGGCGCCCTAGATGCTTGGAACGTTTTGGTTGAGCAACAAATGGTAGAAATAGAAGTCTCTCGATCACTTTCTAGATTCATAGTTGTCTCATTACTGAAGAGAAGCGATTTGATTCTCAAGTCGACCGAGGAAAGAGACCGTGAGAAGGAGCTATCCAACCTCGCCGTTTTGCTGATTAACCTTGCAATGACAGACCGCGTTGAGCTAGATGGTGGACAATCAGTGTTGCAAAATGAAGAGAGTGTGTGGCTTCAAATTGTTTCTTGAAACTGTTGCGGTAACGACATCAAACATTCTTAACAACAAGGAACTAAAGTTGACAAACAAAACAACACGCACACTTCTCACACATCTTACCCAGCTCCTTCAAAAACTACATGAAATATCTCAACAACACTTCATTGCAAACAATCTTTACTTTGATCACCTCCTTGCTCCTAACAGTGCTAAAAATTGCGCCACAAACCGACATCCATATGTACAATCAACTCCTAAGGCCACTTTCACTTCTTATTCTATCTAGAACCTCGTCTACCAACTATCAACCACTTTCCAACATCGCTATGTATACAATGAATACATTGGTATCTGCCATCAGTGCTGAATGTATACTCCCGTCACAACTACCAAATGAGATGATCGATAAGCTTCTACACGCCCTACACTCTAACCTCAACATTGGCTCTGGTGATCAATCTCATGAATCCACAGATCTCATCAATGCTAATGCAATTCTGGATCTATTCATTGCCTTTTCAAGACAGCCATTACTCTGTGAGCAATTGGTACTGAAAAATATTATGGATCTTCTATCATCGATTGACCTAAAATACCTGAAGCTAGCGTTTGACCCATATACTTTAGCATCCAAAAATTCAAGAAGCGCCAACTCTATATATGTAAAGAACAAATGGAACCTACTTTGGTCAAAGTGTTTGACTTTGGTTATCTCAATCTCCGACACAATGAAAAACAGTGATAGACTACCTGAGCAACTGATTGAATTTGTCATCTCACACAAGGAAAGATTCTTTTACTATGCCGACCCAATGTGCTTCCTCAACTCACAATCACAACAACATTTTACAAGCCAGTGGTTCAATCAGATCCTTAAGCTAACGAATATCATCTATGCTCTTTCCAAACAAACCAGAAAGTATCACCTTAGCTACCGAGTATTTGGTGATCTCCAATCATTATGCTTCAGACTCGCGCTTATTTTAACTGCTCAACTCGACGAACATCAGTTCATTGAGAACTACTTTAAACCAATGACTTTGGAGGAGAAAAAGAAAAACCAGAGCACCAAACAACAATATAACAAATCTCCGGAAAGCCCAAGCAAAGTTGAATCATCTTCGCAATCACCTTTGACACTTTCAAGCCTCACTCCCCCCAAGCCAGACGGCACGACAGCTGGACCATCACGATTCACCATGAAAATTCAATCCGCCTACTATCTCATACTTAGAAATGTATTGTATTCGTTGATCAATCTTCAGTATTTTATCCGTGAATGTCCACAGTTCATACCAGTCATTCCCCACTATATGGATCGATCCACTTTTGGTACATTCCTCTTTATCAACCAACTTATATGTATGAAAGCGAATGAAACACAAGTCAAACAACCAACAAAACGAGAACTTCTCCAACAAATTGGAGAATTGAATTGTTTACTGCTTGTTCTCCTCGCAGAATCGTACAACTTTAGAGATGAAGCCATCGTATCCAGTATCAGTTATGTAAGAAATCAATTTGATGAAGAGCACCAACAGCAACAACAGCAACAACAGTCAAGAGGTGCCCCATCTTCTCCAAAGCTGAGAGCAACTCCAACTTCCAATTACAATCAAGGAATCCAAAACAACAAACCCCCAGAGTTCTTCAAAACAATTCTTTCAAAAATAAATTAATTAATTCGCTTGAGTGATCCTAGTGGTAAAAATCTTCTCACATTTTTGATATTTTTCGACTTTCTTTGGAGATGAAGAAAGAAATTAATTTAATTTTTGATCAAAAAAAAATACAAAAATAAAAAATCACCACATCAGAGGTCCTTCTTTATAATGACTTGGTTTTTAACCAGACTTTACAATTACTTCATTCAATTTTATTTGTATTTTTAATTACACAATGTCCAAAGCTGTTAAACAAAACTCTGTTTTGTTTGTTGTTTGCTTTATCATTTTTTTGTATATTTGTGGCCATAGTTTGGGTGTCTGTTTTGGATCTTTAGTACCAAGTGTAGTGTATAACAAAAAAATTTATAAATGAAATCTATTATTAATACAAATGTTTGTCTCAAAATTATAGATTAATAAAGCTAAAGGTTACTCTTCAGGATCATGTACAGTCACTAAATCTGTAATTTTGGCAGATTGTTATTCAGACGAATGTGCCAATTATAATGATCAAATTTGGTGGTACCCATATTGGGGTCCTTCCTATTTCTTTGTCTATGTAGGTGGTGGAACTGATAGCTCCTACAACAACGGTGACGACGATGGAGATGATGATGGTGAAGACGATGGAGAAGATGACGGTGAGGATGATGGTGAGGATGGTGAAGATGATGGAGACAGCGGTGGAGGTGACAGTGGTGGTGGTGAGGATTCTGGTATTGGTGGTGGTGACAGCGGTCTCCTCATTAAATCGTCCTACGAGTCAACTACTGGTGGTCAATCACTTGGTCAAGAAATCAGAAGAATTTCATCAAGTCTACGTTCGTATCAACAAAAAGAAACTTGATGAGAAATACTCTGATAAATTCTTGTCTGTACTCACAAACAACAATAACAGCAGCTCAAGCTCTGACAGCTCTGATAATATTTGGAACAGCAGTGAGGGTGCACAATGCGGATACAACTACTGTGCTCAAGGTGTAAACTATGTTTTCACTTGTTACAGAAGGTGGTGACACAATTCAAACATCGATTCGTGGACTCTGGTCATCTGATGAAGGATGGGTTGACTCTTATTTAAATAACTTCTTTGTCGGATCAACCTACACTTGCTACTACCAAACCGAACAACCAGCTAATGCAATGTGGTTCCCACCACCTAAATACAATAACACCTCATTGGTATTGACATGTGTCATTCTTGGACTAGCTTTCATCTCATTGATAGCCACCATTGTTTACGCTGCAAAATGGTACAAGGCCAAGCACGCAGACCACCACGAACACCAGCCAATTGTTCATCACAAAAAGCCAGCCAACAAGAAACAAAACAAAAAGGATGCCAAAAAAGACGAAGAACAACCATATAACTACCGTGTTATCTACCAACCATTACCATCAGAGACCTACCAAGCTCCCCAAGCCAACTACTATCAATACTCTTATGGTATTCCATACAATCCATCAGCTGGAGCTCCACAGCCAGGTGCGCCATCTGCTCCAATTAATAACTAAATTAATTGAATTTTATATGATTATAATCCACTCCCCTAGCAACAACAAAAATATTGTATTCTTCAAATAAATAAGAAATATAGTATTATTTTTTAAATTAAATACACATTTATTAATGATGACCTGATTGGTTAATGGGGTGACTCATTTTTAACTCTGTGAAGGATAAACAATTTGTCTGTTTCACGTAAAATTGTGGCAGATGAAGGGTTGGTATGGACAAACTTATTACCATCTATTTTGGTTCTGAAAAAGAGCTAAGCAAATAACATTACAACTTAATAATACTTCGAATAGGTAACCAAAACGCTGACCAATAAACTCGAGAGGAAGATCTACTTGGAAGACCTTGGTTTTTTGCAAACTATCTGACTTTCCAACTAAAATCTGAATGAGCGCCAACAGATGTGGATTGAAAAAGCATTGACATAGCAAACTATCAAACACAGTACTTAGAAATACAGTACCACATGCAAATGAAGGTGCCATATAATATGGATCATTTTGATTCCAATTTTGGTTGTTTGGTAATAGATGAAGATTCATCGGATCAGCTACATTACAACAAAAATTAGTATCCTTGTAGGAGAATAGTTAATGGCACTGATTACTTACACAATTCGAAATTGGGAAAATATTATTTTTCTTGAGTATATCTTTAACACCAATTACACTTAGTAAAGTATCTTTATCGTTTAGGAATGGCTCGTGACTATGTGATTCTGGTGATAGTACAATTAGTTTGGAGCATTTGTTGATACCAGCACGTTTGAGATCTCTAAGTGATGCTGGTGTTCCTTCGACGATGTAGATCTCTGGATATTTATTGATTTGCTCCCACTCTTCTACTGGGAATTTGGGTGTCAAAATAACAATAGGGTCGTATCTTCTCAAATATGGTTCACGTAGAGGTCGAATGAATGCTTCAATATATAGAATATGACCACTAATAATAATATGATTATGAATCGATGAAGTTTCCTCTACTGTAAATACCAAATAATCCTCCAAAAAGTGAGATGTCCAGAATCTCTTTGGTATCTTTGAGCTATTGTCGAGCTTTGGAGGGATTGGAATTGAAATTGTAGTTGTTAAATCGTTGGTTATGGTTTCTGAAGGTGTTGGCGATAGTTCAAAAGATGAATCAGTAGATGGTGTTCTACTTCTTTCATTCAAAAGTGGTGAATTTGATGAAGAACCACCTGCTCCATTTATATTACTATTATTATTATTATTGTTGTTGTTGAAAATATCTTTAGCGGAGATTGGTACAGTTTCATCTTTATGAATTGTTTGTAATACTGACATATCATGTTTCATTTCCTTCTTTTTCTCAATGATTAGCTTATGCAATGACTTTCTGTTGTTTGGTGAAGATATTTCTTTCTTTTCGGTTAAAATTAACTTGCACTTATAGATTTGATTATCTGGATCATATCTCCATGCTACTTTGGCTTCCAACTAATATTGATTTAGAATTAGTACGGTCAATTTTTTGGTTAGGTAGGGTTATTCTTACTGATTTTTCATTGGCATTAGTATTTCTCTCTTCCAAGAAGTTGCTGACGGCAAACTTGATTCTCTTGGCTGCCTGTTTATTTTTGGCAAGTAAAATAGCTATGTCATCCTCGTTTATAATATAGTCTTTGTTGGATTTACTTTGATTCTTTGTTTTCTTATTAATTTGTGATTCAATGCCAAAAACAATCATACCCATCTTTTCATAAATGATCTAAACGAGTATTTGGTATTATGTTAGTATTATGACGATCAACTACATCCAGTACTAACATACATTCGCAACATATTTAAATGATAAGCCTACAAATACAGATGAGAACTTTTGTGTGAAAATTTCATAGCTGTTACCTGATCCATATTCATCGATGTCGTCATATCTTTGAAGATCAGATCTCAATAAATTCATTACCAATGTGCTAAATCCAGGTGATAAGCATGATTGTGCAATTAAATTCTTGTTTAAATAAAGAAATATTAGTTTTTGGGTCGATTGCTATTACTTGATTCGATTTACCATTTTCATCTCTTGAATGGAAATTACTTGTGTTGCACCAGCAGATATCATCTTTGATACTAGTCTATGGTTCATGACCTGTACAAAAATTGGGATTCTTGGTAAGAATGCTCTGATGGACATTACTCTTAGAATGTTTTCTTTATCATCTTCAAGATCAGCTGTCGATTGCTTGGAGAAAATGAAAATACTACTTGTTTTTTGTAGATTCGATCGTACGAAATCTGTTTCTCTCTGTAATTGAAAAATGAAGTATTAATAGATGTAACATTATAGATTTGTTGTTGGAAATAAACATACACCGGGTGATCCTTAATATAAATACATAGTCTCTTTACTTTGTTGGCTTCAATCATTGGTCTATAATAACCAGGTGGATCTTGACATGAAAATACCAACAATGGCATAAGTTTAATTCTTGACTGAAAATGAATTAGTTGGTCATCAAAGTCCATCCTTAGAATCTATGGATAAACTAATACTTACGTTATAAAAATACTCTCTCATAAATACATTGAGAGATTTCTCATAGATATTTCCAACTACAGCAACAAACTTCTTTTTATTGGTTTTGTAATAACCATCCCATGGTTTTGTGGCAGCCATAAGAGTCAGTAGCTGTGATGATTTTAATGGCAAATAAATTAAAGCAGTCAATACAATAACACAGGTCAGGGCACGACCCAAAGCAGTCCTTGGTGAGATATCACCATATCCCCACAGTTGACAGTGTTATAACGGCATAGTAGATTGCATCGTGGAATAATATACCTTCCACCGAAGTAATCATTGAAGCAAATAAAACAATAAAAATGAGTAAAGACAATAACAATTGACTTGTCTTTTGGAATACAGCTGGATATATTATTAATACAAAATAAATCAAGAAATAGAAGAGTAAGATAAAGAAGAAAAAGAAGAAGAAGTAGGAGAAAAATAGAATAATAAAACAAAATAAATGAGAGAATGGATTTAAATTGAAATAGAATGGAAATAAAGATAAAATGGTTAACAATTTCGATAGTCCAATAATATTATTCTTGCATTGTAGTTTAGATTGTAGAATTGAATGATCAATTATATAGTAATTTGATTGATATACATACTGCCTGCACCATGTATTTTAAAGATTCTAGGTGCTTTTAAAATTCTTAGTACACGTAGAAAACCAAGTGGAATTACATTGACCAGTGAATTCGGTAGTAATGTTACAAAAATTGGTAGCAATGTTACAATGTCTAATATTGTATTTCCTTTCTTGAAAAACTTATTTCTAGACAATAATGCTGTAAATTAATACCTAATGTAAATTGGTAGTGATTAAACGCTAGCAATACATTACTTGTTCTTTGTAAATATAAAGCATCGAACGAAATCAATGACAAAAAAGATAGATAAAACCAACATAATTGTGTTTAATCTGTGCCATGCATCAGAGTCTGTAACAATGTAACTCATGGCAATGAAAATTCCAACCGATGCAACACTCAGTAGAATGTTACAATGCTCCATGATGAAGTCGACTTTACTGTACCAATATTTATAGAGTAGCAAACGTTTCTTTTTCTTTTGTTCCTCTTCTTCTTCCATGTGGAAGTAGTCAGAGTTAAATGTGTCCATTTCGACTTCACTCTCTTTATCATCTTCATCTGAAACCGAGTTGGTTGTCATGGTATCATCGTCGTTTTTCGTCATCGTTGAGCTTGTTGTGAATGATACTTTTGTCGTAGCCATCGGAATGATGTGACAACGGGTCTTCACTGTCACTCCATTGATCTGCTAAATTATTGGTACTTCTATTTTGGAATATTATCGCTATTTTTACTAGTTATAAATGGATGTTGTTGTTGCTGTTGTAATGTATGGCTATCATTGTTGGATACAATATGTTCTAACGATGGCGAATCGCTAGACATTCTTAGAATCAGCAAAGAAATTACTCTACAAATATAAATGCGTTGATTTGATAGAAGTTTTTAACAGTGTTGAAAAATGAATGGGTTTCATTTAAACGACATCAGACCAAAATTTTAAATGAAAAGTTTTATAAAAATATTTTTGATTTTAGTATCATTTGAAAGTGATAATAAAAAATGACACTTCTACAAATTAGATTCAAAGAAAAAGTCTAAATTCACAAATTTAAAATTTAAATGAATAAAGATAACATAAAAAAATAGCACCCAAAAAGGGTCGATTAGCTCAGTTGGAAGAGCGGCAGCCTTCTAAGCTGCAGGTCGTGGGTTCGAGCCCCACATTGATCGAATTCCTAAATTGAAATTAATACCGTATGCGGGGAAAGTTTCCTAAAAATAACATTGTAAAATGATGGGTCATAACAACCATCAAACTCGGCTTTTAACTGAGCAGTACTCATCTGAGGTGGAAGGAAGCTAAGAGAGCCTCAGGTTTAAGTGGTGAATGGTTAAAACATAAAAACAAAACAAAAAAAAACCAGTTGTGGATTTCAATTTTGACCAGACTCTCCAAAGTAATTTAGGTCATCAATAAACATTTGATTATTTATTGTTATAAAGAAAATATGAATGGTTTTCAAAATATAATATTTTAGATTTTTCTTCGGGAATATTTTCATCTTCGAGGTTAATGAAAACTGATGAACTGTCTAAAAAGAAGTCAGCAATGTTGAAATTACACATATCAAGTGCATAAAAGAAATGTGATGTTTTCCATTTCTCTTTTCTTTTTGTTGACATAATATTTGACGATGTCCAAGCTATCACACAATGTAGCATAAAACAGTGGCATATCCAAATCATCGAATTTGTCTAAACCTAATAAACCTACTTCAAAGTAGTATTTTACTAATTCTATGCAATCATTCTCTCCAGCAATTTCGAGGATTTTTGATGTTGTGTAATAATCGCGTTTTACTTTCACTGGCAAAGAAATTTTCTTTGAACAATCGGAAGAAAATACTTTGACATTGCTTTCTTTGTTGTCTTGGGGCAATCGAAGATGAAAGGCTCATTTGAGGGAGTGATTTTAGCAAAAACGTCTTCAATGAGGTATTTAAACATTTCAAAATTGTTATTGATGATTGAGTACACAATGGAAATATAGGTCCCTTTTTCAGATCGATTCTCATTCAGCCATTTCACCATCTCTAAGTTGTTGTTTTGGCATGCTAGGTTCATTGCTTCACTTGTGCACCCTTCAGTTCTATTCGAATGAAACCACTGTACCATCTCCAGATTATTTGATCTCGCAGCTCTGTCCATTGCCCTGCTCGTGCACCCTTCTGTTCTATGCGAATGTAAGAACTTTACTGAATCAAACTTATTTGAGAATGCAGCATTCTCCATTGCTAGAAAAGTACATCCTTGAGTCGTATTTTCATGAAACCATTTAATTCTCTCTAAACTACTGAATCCGGCTCTATCCATTGCTCTCTCCATTGCTTTCTCTGTTAAGATCCATTCATTACGATTTCTCTTAAGCCATTCTAAAATTTCGATAGAGCAAAAACTATCCAGACCTTCAGCTGAATAACCTTCACTACGATTATCGTGGAGCCACTTTATCAATTCTAAATTGTTGTTTTGTATTGCACTATCCATTAAAGAAGTTGAACAAATGACATTCTTGAAGTGTTGATGTACCCATTTGATAGTCTCCAATGCATTTTCGATTTTATGTAAATTCTCGCAGAATTTATTGCATAAATCAATGGTAATATTATCAACATCGATCAAGTTTGAATGATTTTCAACTAAATAATTTAAGAATGAAAGATTTCCATTCTCCAGTGCAAGCTGAATGATAGAATGATAGCTATCTATATATAATTGGAGTCTATCAGCCATTGAAACATATTAATATTTCCTTGATTGCTGTTGATTCATAGACTTTTATAAGATCGATTGTTTGTTGTTGTAGTTGTTGATGCTACTTTAAGTTTTTCATAGATCCATTTGACAGAATCAAGATCTAAGCTAACTGGTGATATATTGAATGCTTCAAACTAAATCCTGACAGGACCAATCAATGGAATCAAGTTGATATACGAACTGGAGCATTTCAAAACTTCCAGAATAAGCAGCTTCCTTTAACAGTATACTTGGCTTGACATAGTGAGCAGGTTTTAATTTGAAATCATTGAGCAGTGACCTGAGTATTTCGAATCGTGCAAATCTAATTGCAACTCTGATTGATTCATAATAAATGATTGAATAGCTGAGTATATCTTTTTGTCTATTTTGTTGATAGCGTTTCAAAAACTCTTTAAAAGGGTTGATATAGTTATACATGATCAACAAAGGAAATCTCTGCTGTAGGTCTGCCCAACTATATGTCAGATCGCCTAGAGATTTATGAACATCTTTCACCTGATCAAATATATGCTTCCTGATCAGATGATTTTTAAATACTTTTGAAAATAGAATATAATTCATTTTAATTGTATACAATTAATCTATATAAATGCCAATGATCACCAAAATTAAATGAATAAAGATTAAAAATAAGAAAAAAGAAAAAAATAGATTTTTTAAAATTTATTAAACATTAGTTCAAAGATTAATGTATATTATGTAGTTAAATGTTGATTCTCTAAGTTGAATATAAATTTACAATTCCAACCTTGAATTTCATTTAATGGAAAAACAATTGTAATGTAAATTTTGTTTCACTAAAGGAGTAATATTAAACTTTATTTAATAGGATTTCCTGAGCCATTATATTGATTTCAAAATTTTTTGTATCTTGAGGAACAAATGATTCTATTTACCAACGATGAGACTGGACCAAAGAAGTATGGATATAGAGTCAAAGTCAACTACAGATTATCTCTTTTGTTTTTTGTTTATGGAGTAAATATATAAATGAAGTATTAAGATTGCAATTGAATAACCTGAGTACAAAAACCAAGATTTTTTTTTTTTTTTTAATCATCAAGGTGATCTAATTTATTAATTAATTAATAAATGGTGAGGGTCAGAACCTCACAGTGTTTTTATATATATTTTTCACGACACAAAGGGACAGTCGTGATTGTCCGAAATATTTTGTTTTTTTACTTTTCCTATTTTCCAATTTTTTTGTTGATTTTGTATTTTGTATTGATATCCAAATTAAATATTAATCTATAAATTAATGATGGAGCACCAGATTGGGGATATCGCAACCAAAGATGGTGAATATGTTCCAGTCTTTTTTGAACTCATTGACAGCAAGTGGTGGTTGATTCAGCATTGCCTTTGGATGGATCCACAATTACAATAAGCTCTGCTTATCGCTTAATTGTTTACAACCAAGCTTTTATAGTACTTGATTGACAACTTAGTAATGTTTGTGAAGTCAAGTGTCTTATGACCATACAGATTGTTGGACACCACTCTCCATATTGATCTGATGATTCAAGCAGTTAAATGCAGGAATGGCAATTTGGTTTCTTACCTGATTTGGTATTAATAAAGGAGATGTTAGTGATGGACCAGTTTACTAGATTGTAACGGCAATATCTTCAATTCTTGATTTTGGATAGTAAAGTTAACCCAAAAAGAGCACTGCAACCAAAGAAATAATGGTCATATGGCTTTGAGTCTATTGAAAGACCACACAGGACACAGTTATGCTCTTCTCTGAGATGGTTGATGGGGAGCGTAGGAGAAGAAAGGGAATATAACGTCTCTACAGGCCGGACCTTTGTTCCTCAAGCATACATAAAAAATCCCACTTTAAAAATCACAAACTGTAAGATGGATTTCCAAGAAATAGGAGTGATTTCTAGGAAATCCCAGAATCTCGAAATAAGAAACTATATAACGTAAAAAACCATGAACCTTGAAATCACCACAGTATTAACATTAGTGATTTCAAGGTATGTAATTAAACGATGGATCAATAAAGACCACAGTATTAACATTAGTGATTTCAAGTCTTCTGCTTTGTTTCTCCTTTCTTTCTTTTTTTTTTTTTTTTTTAAGGAGTAAAAATTGAGTATTAAGCTTTATTTTTCGGATGATCGAAAGCCATCAGTTTTCTATTTTTTTTTTTTCTTTCTTTTTATGTATTCTATTTTCGTCATATTAAGTTAATATAGTTGTACGAGATAGATTGATAGTTGCGATGAGCTGAAATTGGTTGATATGAGTTGGATAGGATTTGAAAAAGTGTTAGAAGTTGATGAAGCAGCTGATACAGAGCTACACTGGTTGAATTACATGAGTTTGGCACCGAGCTTAACGACGTCGTTCTTAGAGACGAGAGACAAGACAGATACATGATTATGATACTCCGACAGGATAAGCGAATTGGACAATAGATCGTTTTCGACAACAGGGGTATATTACCGAAGTTACATTTCTCCGTTCTTTCGTTACAACAAAAGCAACCCCGCATGCGTAATAATCATTTAAAAAGATCCGACTTGCCAGACTCGAACTAGCAACCTTTTGATATCTCTTGTGATACAAACTACAGTCAAACACTCTACCACTTGAGTTAAAGTCGGATTTCATCCGATTGTGTTAATATAAAGTGATTTGTTATTAAAAATACTCTAATTTTTATATTGTCTCAAAAAAACAAACTCTAATTTTTATAGATGATAACCATCCTA
The DNA here is from genome assembly GCA_003667245.1 of Heterostelium multicystogenum. NCBI lineage: Eukaryota > Evosea > Eumycetozoa > Acytosteliales > Acytosteliaceae > Heterostelium > Heterostelium multicystogenum. The sequence goes on along the minus strand of RCNN01000025.1, from coordinate 36,749 downwards.
TGTTACTAGTTGTTACCTGTTGAGACAATAAGGTATATATCTTTCAAGACTCGCATGAGTCTCCTTATTTCTCTTACATCCTATTCGCTTGTCTCAAAAAAAACACTCTAATTTTTATTGATATTTCTTAATTTTTTATATTTGCGTGTGAGGAATCTGTTTAATCAATGAACCTTATCATATAAAATTCTTTGTTTTTACTAAAAAACTATAATTCCACTAAAAAAAATACTTGGAGTAAAAAATTAGATATTTATATATTACTCATGAAATAAAAACACAGCTTTTTTCTTACCAAAGAAACATTCAACAAGTATGATAATGCACAATCCAATAACAAAGGTACTGACAAACAAGGTGTTGGTCAATCACATCTTTCTTATGATGACCAAACTGAAACCAAAGCAAATGGCCACAATCGTTTATGATCAAACTGCGCTGGCTAATCGTAAACCACATGCCATCATCGAGGTGTGTGGTTTCAATACAGAAGCACAAAGTGCTCAACATAAAGTACCTAGTTTACTACCCATGTATTTCAATCCTTCCTATAAATATAAAGATATTACTCATGTCTCATGGATGTTGAGACTCGGTCACTATTCTTTGTTGCTTGACAAGATTAGACATAGAGAGATTTTACAAGTCGATCCAAGTGCGATATATAACCTGTTCAACACCTTCAGATTCAAGGCAGCATGGATGAAGAAGCTTTCATTGAGATTTACAAGTATATCAAAAGTTCCCCAATTCCTTTTATAGAGAATATGTCCTGCTACATTATCTTAAAAGATCCGATCATCAACAGTACATATTCTACTTTCAACATGACACCTAAAATTCTGGAGTTCCTGTTGAGTGAAGGTGGATTCAATCCACATCCACAAGACTTTTCTTATTGCGTACGGTATAATAAGATGGATCTTTTGGATGTGCTAATTGCAAAGAATGAAAGATTAAACGAGAATCAAGAGCTTGATATTTTCTTAGATATACTCAGGAATCATATTCACTTGTTACCAAAATTTCAATTCCTCCACAAACTGTTTGCCAAACCATCAGAAAAATGCAAGTCTGGAAAAATGGCAAAACTATAATGTAATTCTCTGTACTTTGTTGGAAAAGAAAGATGTTGAACTTCTAAAAAATATTCATACTACGCATGGTTTATTTATGACGGTAGATCTTCTTAAGGCTATGATTCAACAACAACACTTAAAGAGCAATGAAGTCATAGCTTTCTCATTGGAAATCTATCGTCAACAAATTTTAAACTCCTCACCTATTCAAAGTGATAATAGCAATCTATATGATGTCATAAAACAATTTGGTTTAGTTAATCATTTTCAAAACTTTGTTGGTGGCAACCAACCTATAAACGAGTCAAGTTTCCATTCATCTTCAACACTAGCACCACCAAATATATCTACATTCAGTCAATCTCCAATGAACTCACAATTCAACTCTCCACCATCTTTAACAGGATTTGGTAACCATTCAATTTCTACTCATTCATTTTCAACAGCAACATCACCAAATATAGCCACACTCAGCCCATCACTTGCGCCTTCTGGAACTGGATTTAACAATCACTCAATAGCTACTCATTCATATTCAACAGCAATATCACCAAATATAGCTACATTCAGTTCATCACTTGCACCAACAGGATATAATAATCACTCAATAGCCACTCATTCACATTCAACAGCAACATCACCAAATATAGCTACATTCAGTTCATCACATGGAACAGGATTTAATAATCACTCAATAGCCACCCATTCATTTTCAACAACAGCACCACCAATAAATATAGCCACATTCAGTTCATCACCACACCAACCTTCAATGAACTCACAATTCATCTACTCACAACGGGTACAGCCTTCATCGAAGACACCTCTCGGTCAAATATTTAAAAATGTGGATTCCGAAGTTGAAGATTATTTCTATGGTCCCTCTGGATTAACTATTAATGACAATTTGAACGAATTGGAATTGTTTCATATACTGGGAGACAAATTTCCTTTGGTTGGAAGCCGTTCCATTCCATTTTTGCCAAGAGGCGACCATCATCTTAGCTTGGTGAAATTTCTATTAAACTCAGCAAGTTCCATTGATCTGCACATCACTCAAATGGTTGCTGCTGCCCATGGTTGTCTGGAGATATACAAGTTTATTGACCAGCATCCTCTCTATCTTGGCCAGTACCAATATTTTCCAAATGGATTCAATCGCAACTCGCAACTCCAAACCGCTATACTTTATCTCGAATATGAGTGGCAGAATATATTGTAAAGCATCACTCAGATGTCTCATTATCGATTGGAAATTTAGAATTGATTAGGTCGATTGGTGCATATGGCGATATCCAAGCGTACCGCATCATCAAGTCAGTGATAAACGTTGAACAAGGAATGCTTAACTATCTTTTTATAACTGCTTGCGAAGCTGGTCGAGTGGAACTGGTCCAAGAGATAATGTCAGAGTTTAAGGTGCAAGTAGTCTTCAAAATTACTCCAAGTTGGCCTATTTTGAAAACAATTCTCGACAATGTACATACACAAGAGATCAGCACATCGTTTAAAGAAACACTCAACAGTCTCTGGTCACTGTATATTGTTGGCAGGGTTGAGTGGATTATCATTGATCAAATCTACAACAATGACCGGTACCGTCCGTTGCTACAAGAATATGACTTGCCAACCAGTGACATCAGTTTCTTGAAAAGACATGGTCTGTGTGATTGGCTGACCAAGCTTATGACTATCTTCCCAAACAAAAAGGAAAAACTCAAAATAGCTATTAAAATGTGCCAAAATAACACAAACAAACGGGACACTCAATACCTACCACCAACACCCTATTAGTAGTATGAATCCATAATCAATCTAACTGGTAGCATCCATCATACCTCTCAGCCAAAATATTAATCGAGCCAATTGTAATAATATATATATTAACTGATGAATATGAATCTAATTCTCAATTAATCTATGATACCCTGTGGATTGCCACATCACTGCAAGCCAATAAACACACTGCACCGCAATGCATATCTATTTATCTATCTCTCTCTCTGTCTGGTCATTGTTAGTTAGTGAGTCACCACACCATAATTTTTCAATTAAATTATTTTGCAATTTTTTTTACATTTTATTTTTGAACTTAAAGGTTTGTTTGTTTGACAGGTCATCAATGCTACCCAAATGCCTAATTGCCAATAAAATAAAGACATTTTACTATTCAAACTAATATATTTATATATATAACATACATATATATTATATATTTGTATTTATAGATAAAAGATGTTTACTATATCTTCTTTGAATACCTTAAATATCTAAAATATTTATTGATACTATTGATTATAAATATTCTGTTAGTAAATGTATATTCCCAACAACAACAACAACAACAGCAGCAGCAGCAGCAGCAGCAGCAACAACAACAACAACCACAATTACAACAACAATCAAAAAGTAAAATATTCAATCAACAGTCGAAGAATAATGTACAACAGCAACATATAAAAAAGAAAAAAGTAAAGGAAAATGATCAGAATATCTTGAATGATCTTGAAAAGGATGATATCAATAAAGAGCTAAAGGAATATATAAAGAATATTCAACAACAAGGAAAGGATGGTCATCATTTGGATGATTCTCAAAAAGAATTGTCTGAGCAACAACAGCAAGAGAGAAAACAAAAGATTCATCAATATGTGAAGAAAGCAATGGTAAACGCAAGAGAAACAATCAATAACGAAGAAGAAGAAGATGATGATGATAGTTCCGAATATGTAGTTGAAATCAAGTCTGATAAGGATTCATCTGCTACTGAAAACACTGTTGATGCTGCTGGTGAACCATTTTTTATATCACTATCATTAGATGATCTTTCCAATACAGATGATCCCGCCGGTGAAATAAAGAAAGCACTTCTTAATGAGTTGATGAAGAAACAACAGTTGGAGCCAGAGTTGTTTCAATCAGAGTTGCAACCAGATTTGCAATTCCAGACATTGACTCCACAACAACAACAGATGATAAACCAATTCCGTATTGGTAATAACAAGATCCTTGAGCAAGATCCAACTCAAATTCTGTTGGATCGTGCCTTTGAAGATAAGTTATTATTGGCCCACACCTTAACCGTTGCTCCACCACTCGATAAACTACCTGGCTATGAGGAGTTCATTAACGGACAACTTTACCGTGGTTATACCCTGGTCAAAAAGCAACAAGATGGAGCATCTGATACAGATTCAAAAGAGTCATTCCAATACACTGGATCTATGATTGATATGGAAAAGTCAATATCATCATTGGTTGCATCCGCTTCGCTTGGAAACCACAAGGCAATGTACACACTTGGAACAATAGAGGAACTTGGTGAAACTGGTTTGATTAATTTTACAAAAGCTGCTGAATGGTATCAAGCGGCTGCTGATCTCGGAAATAGTGACGCCCAGCAAGCACTTGGATTCCTCTATGCAACCGGTAAGGGAGTTCCACTTGATGATGCACGTGCTATTCTTTATTATACATTTGCGGCTGCCGCTGGTAATATGGTAGCCAAACTATCACTTGGTTATCGTTATTTCTATGGATATGGAACTAATCGTAATTGTATGAAAGCTGCCCGTCTCTACGAAGAGGTTGCACGATATGTAGTCGATGATTACGAAAGACGTGGATTTGGTTATCATATAGAGGCAGAACGTTTCATTGATGAAGACCATACTACTAAATCACACAATGAAGAGGAATCGGTTGTTGACTTTTTCAAGTATTCAGCTTCTCTTGGTGATCCCAATGCATTAGTTACAATGGCCAATCTCTATTTACAAGGTGGATTAGGTGTGGAACAAGACTTCCGTGTCGCCTACGATTATTACAAACAGGCTGCAGAACAGGACTACCCAGCGGGAATTGCTGGTGTCGGATTCATGTTTGCTAAAGGTTATGGAGTACCACAAAACAACCAAACCGCAGTCAGATACTATCTCAAAGCATCCAAACTCGGACATTGGGGTGCTAAATCGAATCTTGCTGAAATGTATCTCAATGGTTGGGGTGTCGAACAAAATCAAGTTCATGCATATAAATTATTTATTGAGGCATCTGAAAAAGAGGATACCGATGCATTTATTAATCTTGGTAAAATGTATAATTGTAAGTAATAATAATTATTTCTATATCGTTGTATTATTATTAATATGTATTGTTATGTTTTTTATAGATGTATTCATGTTGAAAAAGATAGAAACAAAGCATTCCAATACTTTTTATCTGCATCAGAAACAGGAAATCCAACAGCAATTTATTATTTAGCCAAGTTAAATCTTGCCCATCATACTCAACCAACTTGTCAAAGCTCCGTTATTTACTTTAAAAAAGTAGCCGAAAAAGGTCCATGGGCGTTAGCTTTGACACAAGCCCAAGAGTTGTTTCAGAAGGAGATGAAGAGAGATCACTCATCTTTTTTGAGAAAGCTGCTGAAATGGGAATAGATTTGGCACAAAACAATGCTGGTTGGATGTATGATCAAGGTTTTGGAGTTTTGGAGAGCGAAGATGAAGCACAGATCGATCGCAGTGCATTTAGATATTACTCACACTCAGCGGAGCAAAAGAATCCATATGCCCACCTAAAGATGGGTGACTATTTCTACTATGGTAGAGGTTCGCCAGTATCTGTCGAGATGGCTGCCGATGCCTATCAACAAGCTGCAAACCTCCAAAACTCACAAGCCTCTTTCAATCTTGGATATATGCATCAATTTGGTAAAGGTCGTCCACAAGATTTCCATTTGGCTAAAAGATACTACGATACTGCTCTCTTAATCAAACCAAAGGCATATATTCCTGTATATTTAGCACTTGCCGGTTTGGCTGCACACTTTTTATATAGATATTTACTTTCATTTATAAATGGCGAACCAATTACACCACTCTTGAGCTCATCAGGAGAAGATTCTAAACTTCCCTCAGTGCCAGGCGAAAGAACCTCGACCAACCCACTCGATGAAGACGCTAATCTACTTTTGGATGTGAATCTAAACGAACAAGCAGCAGAACATATGAGAGAGTCACGAATAGATTCATTTATTATTGTTTTATTATTAATTATTTTGGATATCTCGTAGTACGTAGACAAAGAATTGTTCAAAGAGAAAACCAACAACAACAACCAAATCAAGTTCCAATACCTCCACAACAATAAAAAGAAAAACCTTATTTAAAAGTAGTAATATCTAGAGATATCAATTTTATTACAAATAAAATGTTGCTGATTTGTCATGTATGTTAATAAATTTTTACAGTAATAATTGTTACATTATCTTTACAATCGTTCATTTGCAAAGCAGACTGGAGTAAGCTGGATGATACAGATTGGGCACCACGTGTTTCAATGAGATCTTTTCCAACTTCAATTGCTTTTTCACCGTTGATCACATCCCAAAGTCCATCAGATGCCATAATTAAAAAGGTGTCGGTATCTTGTAGTAGAATTGGTTTTGAGATGTGTGGAATTGCTATCATTCCTATGTTTTGATCTTTGATGAAGTGATTACCAAGTGATCTACTAACGGCAACACCATTGATTCTAGTTTGATGATCACCAACAGTGATTCCAGCTTCAATCATTCTCTTCTTTTCCAAAGGATGGCTTGCTTTATGATCAAATGTCATTTCAACTGCAACACCATTTCGACTATTAAAGTTTAAGAGATTAGAATAAATGGTATTTAGAGATCAATTAACAAAAATTAATTACCAGAGGAATGAGGATGAATCACCAACATTTGCTACCTGAAGATAACGTGATCCATTATATGTCCAAATTAATGAAACTGTTGCAGTACATCCTACATATTGACATTCTTCTTTCATTTGATTGTCAACCAATTGGAATACAGTATTAAATAGATCAGTCATGTCAGCTTTCTCTAAATATTCTGGGTTACTGTTGATGAGCTTTTGGACTTCGGCAGGGAACAAAGTGTTGGCTAAATCAGCAGCTTCACGACCAGCATGACCATCGAAAATACCAAACAATGCAATCTCATTGGAGTTATTGAATGGGAAAAGTCCAAAAGATACGTCTTCCATCATTGTTGCATTTGGAGTCAATGGTTTCTTTTTGGCACGTCTCAAACCGGCTTTGTTTTCAGATTCTTTGATGGAAAACTCTTTGATGCATGAAAACAATGAGTCTTCACTTGAGATGCTGCTGACGCTACTTCTATTACTGCTGGTCTCATTAAAATTGAATTTCAAATCCGAACCAAATTGGCTAAGCAAGTCAGAGAGATCCGTTCCACTCGACTTGGTATCGCTTTCCTCGTCGAATGTAAAGATATCTGGAATGTTCTTTGTGAGGTCGGCTCCGTTATCTGCTGGCGTAGATTTGAAAATATCGGCTCCGTTTCCGAAAATCTCCTTCTCTACATTAGCATCAAACATAACTTTCTTTTGCTCTTTTACTGTGGGCTGTACAACTTGTATTGATTCAGCTTTTGTTGGTGTATTGAAACTCTCAAATATATCGCGCTCTAAATCACTTTTGTTTGGTGAAGATGATGTTGGTGGAGTGAAAAAAGTCTGTGTGGAATTGTTTGTTAAGATGGTTCGATGCTTTGTTAATAATCTTGGTGGATCCGCTCTTAACTTTTTTGAAAAGGTTCTTAAGTTGTTTTGGTGCTTCTCCAGAGGGTGAGGAGGACACTGATGAAGAGGAATCTTCATCTTCACTGGAATCTCTAACTCCTAGCAAACTACTCGAGCTGCCACTAGAACTTTGTGTAATACTGGTATTCATTGAAAAAGTAGAACTGGTTTGCTGAGACAATGTAGTCGTGGTTGTTACAATGGAAGGAGGAGGCAATTGAATTCCGCCATTCGGTGAAGTTCCGGGTGATGGTTGAATAATTGGAATAGCTTGCTCTGATTGTTGAGGCTTGGGCTCAACTAAAATTGGCTTAGTTAATGTTGGTGATTGTGAGGTTGTCATGGTCGCACCAATATTTAAATTAGGTTGAATGACTTGTAACTCCTTTAGTTGAACACCATTAACCTGAAGTTGTTTCTGTAATTTTGCAAGCTGTTCTTCAAGTTTAGCGATTCTCTTTGTCTTCTCTTCGTTTTCTTTCTTTTGTTGGGCAATAGTATCTTTAAACTCCGAAATCTTTTTAACAAGTGTCTTCTCGTTTTCGCTCCAGTTCTTTCTTTTCTTTCATAATCGTGTAGCTTTGATAAATGACGTGATTCTTGAGATAGGAGGTGCTCTCGCTCCTTCAAGAGTTCATTATTCTTTGCCTTTTGTTGCTCTGCAGCGACCTTCCATTTGGCTCTCTCCTGATTAGCGTCGGTGCAGCAGCGTCTGTTGCCTTGATGCGTGCTTGCAATGCCAATTTCTCTTTGTCATAGCTAACACGCTCTGTAAAGAACTGTAGATTCAAATCTTTGATCTGTTCATATAGCTGTGCAACGATTTCTTTGTCAGACTTTCTCTTTTGATTGGTATCGGTTGGGGATATCTCCTGAGAGCTTGAGCCGACAACACCACTGTTTTCGGTTGTAAAAAGACCGCTCACTCGGTGCTGTCCAATGGTACCGTTAATTTTCTGTTGAGAACCAGTTTGTTGGTCGCTACCTGCATCTGATTCCTTGTCGCTGGTGATGGTGGTGGTGGTACCTTAAAATTTCGGCCAATTGAATATCAAAGAGGAAACTGATTGCAGCAATAGCGTTATCTTTGTTTTGATAAAAGAATGCAATCACGATCATCAATAGACAAGTATACATAATATTGATAATCAGCTCTACGAATTCATAGGTCATCAAAAATGCAAACAGAGCCACTCCACTCGCACCAACCAACAAGATCAATGTTTTTAAATTCATAGCCATTTCTTGATCTATAGGTATTATCTTTGTTGTTTTTTTTTTTCTTTTTTTACAATAAATTACAATATACAAAAATAAATATCCTATCACTAAATATATTAAATTATATAAATATATATTAAAAAAAAACAACTATGATTAAAATACAAATACTCTATAATATTTCGTTTTGATTTACAACATAATATTACTAGCTAATGATAATATATACTAAAGAGATGTGATGATTCTCTGTCTGATTTGCAAAGATAGATAGATTTGGGACAATGAGTTTGAGTCTGATTGATTGACTGTTAATAGTGTCAAAAAAAATTTATTGTTTGTGATTAATGAGTTGGTTTTTTTGATTATTTTTTTCTTTTTTTATTTTAGTTTTTTTGTTTTTCATGATCTCAGACTTGTATGGTTCTATTCGATCACGGTTTTATTTATAATCAAACATTGTTATTGTAAAGGGGGTAGTTTTTTATAATTTTAGCATGTAGGAGGTTTTTGCTAATTAATTGACTTAAACCACCTAAATTTAACCGAAGTTCTTGAAATGTATTGGACCAATTAGACCACCAAAGAACAGAGAAATATCACAATGAAACCATAAATACTACAAATGGTTATTGTATAAGTTAGACTAACTAAATTCTTAAATACAATTAATAATTTAATAATAAAAACAATGATCAAATTACTTACAATAAATTAGTTGAAATGAACTTGTCCTATTTTATAGAGACTTAGGAACTTTTATCTTAAGTAAAGAGTATTCTTGGCACCGCACTTCCTCTTCTTTCAATAGGGACATATTTTTTAACTGGGGCACCTGGACAAATTGGTGTGTTGAAGCTTTGAGCATCATTTAAAGATGTTTGATGACAATTTCTTCCGTTGTTGTTTATACTCATTTTAATTGAGAGATTTCCAAAAGAAGAAATAGTATGCTCCATATGTAATGATGAATAGTAATGATTCTGATTGAATTAATTATATAAGTTAGTATTGATTGATGTTAATGAAGATATTATAGTGATTCAGATGTACTTACAAATTCCATTTTAAAATGGTTATAGGTTTTCCTTGGATTACTAAGTATTGGGATAGAATAGGATTGGAATGTTTTGGTTTGATCCCATTAGTTGACAACAATTTTAAATAGTTTGCAGGAATTCTCTTTGTTCTAAATTAGGGAAGTACAAAAAATTAATTTTAATAGTTTAAAATGAGGAAGTTTATTTATCTCCACTACCCCTGAATCATGATGTTGAGGAGGTGTATGTGATATATATTTGGAGGAATGTTCATGTAGATATTGTCGACAAATTCATAATTATTATATGTAAGTCAACCACATTTTATTATTATTAGATAAGATTTAGTGAGAAATATTATTAAATAATTTTGTGTAATGATCAACTTTCCAGAATTCAGAGTTAAACTTTTGAGTGATGTGGAGATTGATATGGAATACGATGTAAAATTGTTCATATTTTGCTGATCATCACCTATTCCAACCATTTTAATGGCTCCTGGATATTGGTAATAAAAGATTGGCGCCAAAACTTTTATTTCGTAATTCTCAACCACAACACACTGTATGACCACCTTTAACAAAACTTAAGCGATGATGTTCCCAATTAATAAAAGTGGAAATTAACAAAGATAAAATATAAACATTTTCCACTTTGTATTATCTTTATCGTATAGTGTTATATCAGATGAGGTTAATGTTATTGGTTGCCTAATTTAAAAAGTGTATTCTCTTCTTGGAGTTATTCTATAGAAGATCAGATAAAGATGAACGATAAGATTTTGATTGATTGTTTGATTGATTTAATTTTTAAATTCATTCTAAGTATATATTTAAAATAGAGGTTAGAATTGGTTACATACAATTAATGGGTTATTTCACTTGATGATAATACCCTACTCTTCCTTCGCGAAGTAAAGTTTGTTATATTCATATATGGAATTATAATTTATATGTCATTTTAACAATGATATAAAATAATGGGTAATAGTTCAAAGAAATGATTCACCATTTTGTTATAGGAGGGAAATGCATTTAACTAATTAATTGGTGAGTAGGTAGAGATTTCATCTGACAGATAAAAAGTAATTTGAAATAAAATTAGAATTAAATTCTTTTTTTACCTTTATAAACAATGTAACAGTTGTGTAATAACTTCCATATTGTTTTGGAATGGTTTTTGAGTTTTTATCAAAAAATGAGTGTTTTTGGTTCCTTTTGAAAAGGATGAATGGAAATTTAAATTAAATTGTTATCTATCAATTTACTTTAAAATGGGAGAGATTTATTAACAAAGAATTCTTTACATTTAATATTGTGGGAGACAATCGATATCTAACTAGTTTACAGAGAAATGTCCTATCATATCTAAAATAATTCAAATAAAACAAATTTGAATTCTTTACCCAAAAGAATATCTAATGGGAGATACTCTTCTTTGTAAGAACTAAAAACAAACCCAAAAATTCCACAATTGATGAGTTAAACATTTTTGGATAAAAGTGACGTATATTATAACTTCAACTTCAAAATTAAACAGTAAATCTATTATTTGAATGATCACATATTTTAATTGGACCAAGGGGAAAGCCCCAACAAGATTTTTAATAAAAACTGATTTTCATCAATTATTAAAGCACTTGAAATCACTGTTTTAAACTTCATTTCTAAACTGTTTCAAATTAAATTAATGTATTATTTATATTTTGTTGTTTTATATTTATTCAACTACATTGTTTTTGGAACTTTGGTTGGTAGGTTCAATTCATTCTCTATTTTGTATTTTAATATATTAATTTAAATCAATAGAACAAATTTATTATGAAAAGAATGGTGCCTTGTTAATTGGACAATCTTTTGATGTTAGTGATGTAGCCAAATTTCGCAATTTATTGATACCAATTGAAGTTCTGAACGATACCAATGCCTATATTACTTATAATTCAGAAATTTTAAATTCTTTTGTTTCAAAATTTCGAAAATATGTAAAAACTTAAGTGGAACCATAGATCAATGTGTTGACCAAGGTTTTTGGAACCCTTTTTACATCGAGTCTATTAACCAAATACCAACAGAAGGAGGAAATATATCCTTAAAGGGTATATCATTGAAATCTGATATCTCTTATATTTATTTTTCTAAATCTTCAAAACCTTTAATTTCAAAATATTCCAATGAAAATGGATCTGAAATTTATTTCCAGATAGATGACACAATTTCAACCTTGATTTCTGGTAAAGATATAATATTTGAAGTTTATATAAGAGGTTTTAGTTCAACTTCATCAATATATTTCTATCATGTTCCTTTATTTTCTTTTTTAAGTATGTAAAAATGATTCCATTCATTTTAGATTTCACTAATCTGTGTAAAAGAACCTTCAATTCAACAAATTATTTACCAAAGGGATAAGAATATTATTACAATTATGGGATCGAATTTTGGATATAGTAATCAAATAAACTATATGAGAGCGAATGGAGTGGATAAAAGTACCAAATATTTACATAATCATACTACCATTGAATCAAATATAGATTCATCAAATACATTTTCTGGGAAAATAGAATATGCATTATCCATTGGAAGACCAAATCCCTATGTTATTCAATTTTCAGAGATACTCTGTAAGTTTAAAAAATAAAATATTATTATTTTATACTAATACTTTTATTAGACCCAATGGTTGAAAAAATTTCTTCAATTAATGGAATTGATGTTACTATTACTGGATTTAGGTTAAATCAACATAGATTTGATACAAGCAAATCTGAAATATCAATCGCAATTGGTAGTACAGAGTGTAAATTGGTAGCCTTTGTTTTTCTTATGGCAACAATATTCTTAAGTGTCAACTACCTCCAATATCGGAGGATCTAATAGCTCCACAAGTTGTCAAAGTAACAGTTGATGGATTTGTTTCTAATGACAATGTTACATTCACCTTAAAGAGCAACATTCCAAGTGATAGTAATTCAATGATCATTTATCATTCAATGTATATTATTATGGCAATCATTTGTATTATTTTAATGTAAATAAACAACAAGTTTCTTTTAAATCTATACTACATTTTAAGTTATACATTTAATTGAAAAACCTTTGGTTGATTAGGGTTGTTTGTTTTCTAAAAAATAAATTATATATCTTGTGTTGAGTTATTGTTCATGAGCTAAATTACCACTACTCAAGTTGTGAGAATGAGTTTTCTCATGTCCACCACTGTTTGAAAGTAGGCTGCTACTGCCGTTGTTGGTATCAAATTTGAATGATGGAAGTGAAGTTGAAAATGATCTGCTGTGCTTGATGTTGTTACTTGGAGTACCACCACTATCTTTACCGTTTCCACTGATAAATTTGGCTGGAATAGAAAGTGGAGTGATAGTCTTCTTTTTATGCTGACCGTTGTCTTTGAAAGAAGGACACTCAGACTTGACTTTTTGTGTCTGCTTCTTTTGTTCTTCCGAGAGATCGTGAAGGAGTTTTTGTTGTTCAACCACGAGTTGTTCCTGTTGCTTTTGCTGATCGGCTAGGAGTGAACTTGTTTCCGCTTGGTGACGTTCGTGCATCGCTGCGATTTCTGCTTGTAGTTGTTGAGAGAGAAGTTGGAGTTGATTCGATTGCTCTTGTTGCATAGCAGCAAGTGTAGCTGGGAGATCAGTCACTACTCCACCTTTCTTTTTCTGCTCTTGCTTCTTTAGAGAATCCTGTTGAATTCTGTGTTCTTCTTGTTGTAAAGAGAGACGCTCCTTGTTTTGCTCCTCTAGAACCTCTTTTTGTTTGTTTTGTTGCTCTTGGAGGAGTGTTGGTGACTCTTTGAATTGCTCTAGTTGTAAACGAGATTGCTGTTGGATTTGTTCTTGGTAGATTTGTTTCTGTTCGTGGTGTTGTTGTTTTAGCAAGTGTCTCTTCTCCTTGTATTGATCAATTAAAATCTCTTCCTCGCCAAACTGATATTCTTGTTCGAATTTGTTACGTTGTTGAGTAAATTGTTCATCCAATTCGCGCAAAGCAGCTGCCTGTTTCTCTTGTAGACGATTGAATGCTTCTTGTTGGTGAATAGCAAGTATTTCATCCTCCTCTTGACGCTGTCTTTGTAGCTTCTTCTGGAACTCGTTATCACACGTCTGGAGTGTCAATTCGAATTGCTTACGTTGGTCCTTGTGATGAACTTGCAACTGCTTCTTGTTGCCCTTTTCCTCTTTGAGCTCGCGCTTCAATTTATTAAGGAATTCCTTAAGTTCTTTGGTTTGGGTCAATCTGAACTCCTTGAGTTGGTTACGTTGTTCGTTGTTCAATTGCTTGTTATGTTGTTCAGTTTCTGTAATTTGACGGTCTTTCAATTGAGAAATCTCCAATGAATGATGTTGCTCCATGTGGTTGCGTGATTGTAGATGCTCCAGTGACATGTTCTCACGAAGGGTTGAGTGATACTCTTGATAACCTTCAAGTTGATTTTGGTGTTGTGCAGAGAGTTGTTGGTTCTGTTGGTTGTGCCATGATGCCAGCTGATCCAATTGTTGCTTGTTTTCAATTTGTAGATTATGAGTGGAGAATTGATGATCATCTAACAACTTTTGGAAGTCTTGCTTTTGTTGGAAAATTAAATCCTGTAAAAATACCTCATGTCCTTGGATGATCTTTTGTTGGTTTGCCATGTGTTTGGTGAGCTTCTTTGGAGTTGACTTGTCTAATCCCTTGTTGTGATCTTTGAGCTCAGACTCTTTCTGTTTCTGTTGTTGTTTTTGGTGGTCTTTTTGAATTCCTTTTGTTGTTGTTTTTGTTGATCAGAAGTCTTTGAGCGTTGTGATCTTCCATCAGAATTGATTTTTCTTCAAGAGTTGCTCACGATCGATTTTTTGTTGGCGCTGCAGTTCTCACGTTCCAACTTGTGTTGCTTTTGAATCTTCTCATCACGGCTAGCATTTGCTTTTGTTGTTGAATTGCACGTTGTTGATTTTGTTTGGTCAAATCTTCCTTTTCCTTTGCCTGTTTGTCTATTTTGGTTCTCTTCTTCCTTCTTTTGGTTTTTGTTGTTGAGACTTGATGTACTTGAGTTGTTCTTTCATCAATTTACCGTTTACAACCTTCTTCATTGCCTCATTACGCTTCTCCATTGTCTTACGAATGGTAACAGGACGTCCAGCCTTTACGATTAGTTCTAATATCTGGAGAACGTGAGTTTGGACCGTCAGCAGTCTTTCCATTGCTTGTCGATGGTGCAGCGGTAGCACTAACTGTGTCTTTCTGGCCGGCTGTGTTGGTTGTAGTAGCGGTTGTAGTTGTTGTGACGGCAAATATGGCCATTTCCATTTGTATTATCGGTAGCAACTGCGCCAACTGGCTTCTTGGGGTGCTCACCACTGCTGTCTATCTTTGACTTAAGATCACCGCTGCTGTCCTCTCTCAATTTAGATTTCAAAGATGCATTTGCTTTGGCTCTACCTGTGACAGGTGAGGCAGGGGGTGAAGGATTGGCATGTCCATTAGATGGTACACTTAAAGTTGATTTCTTTTCAACAGTATCTTCTTTATCGTCGGAATCATCATCAATCTCCTCGTCTGGTTCCTCGGCCATCTCCATCTCTGCTAATCTAAGCTTTCTATATCTTTGAATTAAATCGTGCATAATTATTTTTTCTGATGATTTAGCAACAAATGGGTGCTATTTCAAGTAATATACAAAAGTTAGTAAACCTAAAGTAATTGGTAATAGTGGAAATTGAATTACCTTTAATAATTCTGTAGCAGTCTTTCTTTGGTTTGGATCCTTATGCAAGCATTGATTGATAAAATTAATGAAATCTTTAGAGTAAGAATCTTGATTCTTTAATTTTGGTGGATCACGATATGGGATTTGGAATATATACTTTCATTGGATGAATTTCCGAGAGAGGTGGCTCCGCTTCTGCTAACTCTATCAAAGTAATACCTAATGACCAGATATCAGCCTAATAAATAACATTAATAAGTGTACTACTCTACTTTTTCCAATTTGAAATATATTACCTTGGTATCGTAAGGTACTTGATTGCTTCTATTTTCAATTACTTCAGGAGCCATCCAATAGGGGGTACCTATAAAAGTTAAAACGTTTACTAGCCTTATCTAAAAGTCCACTGACACCAAAAATCTGCCAACTTGACATCACCTCCTTCAGTTAACAAAATGTTTGCACCCTTCAAATCTCTGTGAATTACACCATGATTATGTAAATATTCTAATCCTTTCAAAGTTTCACGGCAAACATATGCAATCTGTTGTTCATTTAATGGTACATTTAATTCTAAATATATGATAGTAATTAATATTAATTATTTCGCTATGAGGACACAGTAGTTTGAATTACCTTGATAAATTTCAGTGATTGAACCACCTCCACAACACTCCATTGCAATAAAGAGTTCGTCACCCTTGACCCAACTACCGTAGTATCTGACGATGTTTTGATGGTTACATCTATTTAAAATGTCGATTTCGACTACAAGATCATCGAATGTTTCGTCTTCATCCAAACCAATGATCTTGACAGCCATTATATTTCCAGAAGGCAAGTGCTTACCTTTGTAGACGGTACCAAAAGAACCCTCAGCAATCTCTTCAATTAACTCGAACAAATCATTTGGATCTTCTTTACCAAATGAATGGTTCAAGTGCAGCTATATTACTCATTCTTTTTTCTTTATGCTTGTAGTACTACTAATATTATTAAACTATTACAATGTTTTTCTTTCTTTCTTTCTTTACTCTGATTTACTGTATCTATATTAAACTAAATGAAGAGTTTTAAAACTACTTTGATTCTTCTCTAAATAAATACAAACAACAACAATACGGATCCAAACAAAAAACTATCACAATAAAAATGAATCTATATAAAATGGGTAATATATAGTGTGTATTAATGAAACAACAATCAATATATCCTTCTTAAACTGAAAACCAAGAGAAAAGTGCTTAGCTGCTGATGTTGTTTGACAGTTTTGGGATTTCTGTTTTGGTTTGGTGGTAAATGTGGTTAAACTAAACTCTCACTGTTTAGCTGTAATTTCTGCGACTTGATCTCGATTTATCACCAATGATTATTGTTTGTTGATCAAATGAGTGATCGATCTTTGGATTCTAACTTTCTATCTGACTCTCTAATGATCTGAATAGTAATTCTATGTTTTATAATGTAACAATCTATGATAAATTAATAATACAATTTAAAGGTTTTTGATTGATTATCGATAGATATATATATATATATAATAGAGGATGTTGGTTATTATTGGACGACAGGTGCGTGTGGAAGAGTAGTGAAAAAAGAGTTAGTAAGAAATTTGGTTGTTGGGTTGTATAAAGAAGGGAATTATAAAAAATATAAATTATCAATAATTTTATTATTATTATTATTTTTTTGTTTTGTTGTTTTTTTTTTCTAAAGAAATTAATTTAAAATGTTTTATAATTATTGATTGCCAAAACCATTTAAAATTGAAAAATAATAAAAATCACAAGGAGTTGCTTTCACAAATAAACAACGAGGACCAGATGGGTGGTTTGTTGTTTTATTTTTGCGTTGCTTTCATTGTTTTTTTTGATGTTAATTATATGAGGGACGGTGAATCTAGCAAAAGAATCCAACTTAAAGTCCATTTTGGATTCGATAAAATCGATGATGCATGTGGTGATTGTTGTATTATGTGTGTGATCGATATGTAACTATCTTAAAAGAGATTATTGTTGTTGTTGTTGATGTTGTTTGCTTTTCACACTTTAATAAAGTGCACTTACACTGAGATACTTACACAAGCTAGTTTAAAAATTCTAAAACTAAAACAATATATAAAATATAAATATTGATCCTTTTAGTAATATATAGAAAGTAAAATATAATAACTATAACATTTAATGATAGTTTTTCGCTTTAATTATAATTGAATGATATAGAATAGTAAATGTCACTATTAAAATTAGCAATCAAAATCAAAAACAATATACACAAACAACAATAAAAAATGAATAAATAATGATGGTCATACAATTTCTTTGTGTTGTGTTGCTGAAAATGTCTGATTTTATTTTAATTTATTTATTTTTATTGTGATGGATTGACAGATGATGAAAAAAAAAAAAGATATTTGATTGTTTAATTAATATATTATGTTTGCAACCAACAACAAACAAATGATATGATAGACCTATTAAGGTTATTTGTGGTTATGAAATTGAATATATATAGAGTGTTGCAATTTGTGATTGATATGTTTGACAATACTTTGGTGGTGGGGTGTATGTGTTGCTATTTTGTGTGTTTGATGTATCGATGATTCATTTGAAATTAATTTATCATATATAACACCACCACCACTAACACCAGCACCATCATTAACAACTCACATATTGTACACCTACAGTAATAGGTGTGGGAGGTCAGTTAATAGAAAGACTATTGATGCATTTGTAGATCATAATAGTATGTATTATTTATGTGATTGACTAATAAAGAACTAATCAATATGAATGATTTTTTGATATAAAACTTTGATTTATTACTAATAACATCTCGTAAGTATCGATTGTTTTTCCAGTGTCAGGTACTTTTTTCTTTGCCTTCCATATATAAATATATTTAGATAAAATATCCACTACACAACCTATTGTCTTTTTACTCTTGAACCATTTAATTAATTTGAATATTATCATTCCAATAAATAAAACTTTGTCAAACAAATTTCTCCTTTACTATGATGAATAATACTAATAATGTATTTCATATCAATGAACAATGGATAATAAGATTCATCATTGATAGAATGTAAATGAAAATATTTGAGTGTTTATAATTAATTAAAACAAATACAAAAGTTTGTTTATATTTTTTATTAGTATAATGATGTTGATGAGCCTATTGGATAATTTCTAAAATTTATAAGAAGAGATATAGGTATTCTTCGTTTTTCACCTTTTCTCATTTTTGTAAGTTGTTTGGAGACTTTTATTCCACAGGCATTACACAAGAATTCGTTATTTGGTTTTTCTCCACTCGGAAGTATCGGAGGTTCCACATCTAGCACATGTTCTATGTTTTTTTTCCTCTTTGGGTGGACGTCCCCTTCTTCTTTTCAGGACTACTTGATTATTCAGAGAGTTTGGTATAACCATAGAAGGATAGTAGCAAGTGTAGCGATTATAGGATTCGTTTATTGGGATATATAGGAATTGAGAGTTTTTCCATATTTAAATCTATATAGTATTGAGTATAGAAAAGTTTTCAAAAGCGAAGGAATGAAGTTATACAAAGGATTGATTCTTGAATTTCACTGATCGGTTTCAATTTATAGTAATTTAAAAAGTAAAGAATTGCTTTCAAAGTTGGGATAAATTAAAGTATATATGGTGTTGTGTGTTTGGGGTCATATTCAAACACCACATTTTAAATATTAACAGGTTGGAAACTACGAACAACATCTTGACATGAACACAGAGTTTATAATTGAACCATTTTTATTGATTGTTTTAACAATTTTTATTATTATTTAGAAATTACAATGGAAATCTATATTGGCAGTATAATAATAAATAACAATATTAGAGCATCAAATCACTCCAAGCAAGTATCAATATATTTTATATATGCGAAGTTCACCACATTTGAGATTTAATAAGTTTTTGAGATCAAATATCCAATCAAAAGTGAACGATCAGACATTATATTATTGATAGGTGTGATCATTGGTGTTGAGTTGGTGGTATTTAAAAAAATATAATGGTGGAAGCTCTAAATTTACCATCTCAATTTTCTTTATATTTTTATCTATTAAATTGGTTGGCGTTTCAATTCATACCCTTTTCGATACTCACTGGTATGAACATCCTATCAAGAATACATTGATAAACTTTTACAATAATAACCAAATTGTTTACTTACATTAATACAAATTTAATCCTCATTAATAAACAAGGTGAGTGTGATAATCTCGATCTGATATACTATATATTCCTAAGGTTGAATTATCTAGTACTACCTTCTGCTCTTATGTTTTGTGTTTCTCACTTGCAGTTAGGATTATATTATTGATTCTGACATTCTACTTATCATGGATGTTAATATTAAATTCGTAATTGCATGTGTTGAGCATCAAATACAAGATAAACTCCACCAACAACAATATTGTAGATAAAACTGTTGTCAATAAGAACTTGCATTCTTCTCTTGATTGATTGGTAATTATTTTTATTCAATTAAAATTTAAATCTAATCTTTTTGAAAGTTGAGATTCACCAATGGCATATTGATACATTCTACTTTAGTAAATAGTAATTCAATAAAGTAACAACACAGCTTTTCAACCTAAAAATACCTAATCAAATTTAAACAGGACCAATCATTTACAAACAATTCTTTTTATAGATCTTCTAATTTTGACAATCAACAGTAGAAATATATACTCTAAGGTGGTATCAGTATTTATATGAATGATATAATTATAATTAAACGTTGGAATGAATGAAATCTAAAATCACTGGATGCCTTTTATCTTAAAATAATCTAGATCTTCCTCTTGAATATATATATAAATAAATGTTAACATTGGGTGACTAAAAATATATAATCAATGATAATCAATCCAAATTAATTAAATTGTAAAGCGTATCAATTCGAGACATTCATTGATTAGATTAATCTTTATATTTATATTAAGTGATTCTTTTTGGCAATCTTTCTTACGTGATCTATGGTGATTAGTTCTACTTGCTCCGTATTTTGAAGCAGTTGGTGTTTTGGTAACACTCTTTACTTTCTTTGCGGATTGATGGTGGAACCATTCAATCTAGCATGATTCACGATGTAATCAGCAATGCGTATCCGATTTCATGATTGACTGGAAAATAGCACCTTAGTGTAGTCAGTTTTGAGAATCGGACATGGCATTTTTGATTTTGGGTACTTTAATTCCACGAGATCTGAGCGAATATGAAGCACGATAGATTGCTTCTTCCTTGGCAATATGAGGCATCTTGAATTTGCCACATTTCGATTTCCTTGATTACTTCTTCAGCAATTGAGTCAAGGAGAAGAGATGCCTTAGCACTACCTGTAATGATATCAGTTAACTCAGAAGCGTTCTTAAGTAAAACAAATCTTACCCTCTGAGAGTTCAGCAATTGCACTCATTGTTTCAAAGGTTTGGCTGTCACCACGACACATCACTGTGTAGAATGTCACTCCACGCTGAACTAATTGACGCACAGAAGCAATTAAATCGTGTCCACATGGACATCCTTGTGGGAAAGAATCACCAGATCCGCCGAAACCATGAGGTGGTGCATCACCAATAACAATGCATACTTTGGTTGATCCTTTTGAGAAATCCAATTTTGTGACTTCATAGAATCCATCTGCCATTGCTTCTGGATGGTCGGCACCACCATGTACAGAAACAGAATCAAATCTCGACGAAGTTGTGGGATATCACTGGTGAACTTAAATACTTTGCATACAGATTTGGAATAATCAGTATGTATAGTGTGGTCGTTGTAGAACACCATAGCAACACGAATTTCAATGGAACCTATTGATACGATATCATTTACAATGTTTTGGATCTCTTGCTTCACCTTGGAATCTCACCTCCCATTGAACCGGTGTCATCGACAACAAACACCAAGTCAAGTTTACGAATATCTTTAACATTCATAAATCTAGTCCAATGTTGAGGATTCATTGTACATTTTCTCCAAGTTTTCGAAACCAATGCGCAATTCTTCAAAGTCTCCAGATCATGAATATAAGAGTATAAAATATTGACATCATATTCTGTCAAGGTTCCATATTCTCTTTCATATTTTACTTTCTCGACCTTAATAGATCTCTTTGGAGTTGTTATTGTTTTTGGGCAACCTCATGCTTCTCCTTAATAACCATGATCTCAGAGTTGGTTTTGAAAATATTGGTATTTGATTTGATTTCATTGATTATCGAGTCAAACATTTGGAAAATTTCCAAATCAGACTTGGAGGATGTCACGAGGTCATTGATCTTATTAAACTGATTCAAGTAGCTGTCCATATTGGTCGGCACCATTGCAACTCTGGATTTTGTTAATCACTTCAGTGATAATTGAAATCATACTACGCTTATTGGTGAGATTCATCAACTTTTCAACAAGCTCTTCATTGTTTTTGTCCTCCATTAAGGAGCTTTCAACAATTTGGCCAATACCTCGAGGATATGGACCAAAGTTTCGAATGTATACGATTCTACAAAGTATTTATCACTGTTGACATAGCTATAGAAATACTTTTCACCAAGAATCTTGATAACCAACTCAAATGCTTCCATTTGGTTGGTAAAGCTTTCACTTTGGCAGGAGAGAGTTGTGATTAAATCATCAATCTTGGTTACATCGGGACGATTCTTATCTAAGCAAAATTGGAGTGGGTTGATTCCAGCCTCTTTAAGTTGAGCTGTCATTTGTCCTTCTTCGTTAGGACGTAAGAAAGATACAAACACCAATTTGCAGTTGGGTGCTATCTTGGAAATATACTCCTGGTATAACTTTAAAAAGTTATAGTTTTTGTTAGTTAGAGTTCTCCTCTTCGTCTGTTACCAAAACTAAATAACGAAGAACTTGACCACTTTCAAACACAGGGTACAGACCAGCGGCTGGTGAGGTCGAACCAGATCCTTGAATAATATTAGCGACATTGAAGACATCGGTTAGTGATGTTGGGTCAAGAGGAGCCCAAATTGGTGCATGATTAAAGAATCTAAGAGATGCTTTGTCGGTCAAGGAGGTAACCAATGACGAAATGATAGTTGATATCTTAATTGCAATATCCATCGAGTTGGATGCATCACCCAGTGTCATCAAAGGTGGCGGCAATGCGATTCTTCTAGAGAAGACCGAGAAGGCGTTACGGATAATTGGAAGAATATCTCTAAATAATGGAATTCCTTGTTGTTGGAAATGGATTGCTCTTTCCAAAAGTGTACCAAGTGAAATTGAACCCAACTCGTTGTTTGCAAGACGACGAGCAATGCAATTATCCACATCGAAACTAGCTAATTCGTGGTACCACCAAAGTACAATGGATAAATCCTCATAGTTGGCGATAATCAATCTAAGTTCATCTGTCATTGTGGATGGGTCGATACGCTTTCTAATATAGGAGTAGGAAGGTTTGTACTTGATAATAAGCTGCTTCAGCTGATCTTCAGAGTGATCGGTTGGAGCAAATGCATTCACGGACTCACCGGTATGTGGTTTGTTGTAACAACTTGGAAGGAACCATTCTACCTGGAAATCCTTTGAAGAAAGATGGAGCAGATCAGCCATTTCACGCCATACTTCCTTTGGCTGTCCCAAGGCAAAGTATTCAAGAGTCTTCTCTGGGAATGTCTTCAACCATCTCTTGAACATCTTGATGATGTTACCTGACAAGCTTCCACCTGATGCATTGGCCTTCATTTGAGCAATCTTTGTTTCCATTGATTTGATAGAGGTCTCATAATTGGACTCAAATATCTTTTCTCTTTGTCTCTTTTCAAATGGGGTGAGGTCGCCAGACTTTAACTTTTCTTTGAATTTCTTTTTCTCCTCATCTCCACTGTCTCCTTTCTTTCCCTTCTTTCCTTTTCCTTTTCCTTTACCTTTTCCTTTACCTTTACCTTTAACTGCGGTAACTGTCTTTGTTTCTGGTTTCTCTGTTGGAGTAGTTGCAGTTGTTGTTGTTGATTTTTCAGTCTTTTCTACATTGTTGTTGTTTCCGTCATTCTTCTGTGCCTCTTTCTTCATAATGAATTCTTCGGACACTTTTTTTCAGTCTCTCTAATCTTTGTTCATGGTTAAGCTTGCATTTAGCTAGCTTCTTCTCTAACTGTCTGATCATACGAGCAGAGTCCAATATTTTGATTGCCTTTGAGACCTCTTTGAAACCATATTTCTTATTGTAAAGAATAAGTTGAGCAAAAGCATATTGCTTACACTCAAATGCTGCACAGAGCACATTGATCTTTACTTTGGATGATAAATCTATAGAATTTAACAACATAATATACACGGGGATAAACTTGTCCTTTACAAAGTTACTCTTTAACATCTGGACTGCATAAGGGATTGTGAGCTCACCACTTAATAGTTTATCTTTGAACTCTAAAACGTCCTCCATTGTTGGGTTGTCGGTATTTGAATCGTTGCTATTGCCAGCCAAATCTTCTTCTACATCGAGAATTCTATTTGCAGCGGCAACATCGGATGGTCTGGACAAAAGCTCCTTGTCAAAGGTATTGAGGAGTTTATCAAGGAACTCCACCGACTGAAGACGTTGAAGTGAGTTGAAAGTCTTTGTTGATTCTTCGACAATTGACGAAAGAGAATTCAACTCACACTCCTTGGAGACTACTGAGAGCTGCTTCAAGTTCTCGGTGATAAGTTGGAGGCAGTTCGACTCATTGAAGACACGGGCCTTGAAATAGGAGTAGCTTTCATCGGTGGGCAACTTCTTCAAGTAGAATTTGCATAGATTCTGAAGAATCATAATCAAAATCTCAGAGTTGAAAGAGTATCCAAAGAGACTCTTCTTGTGCTCTGATAGAAATTTGGCAAAGAATTTATTATCAAACAAAGTAAATACTTTGGTTAATAATTCAAGTTGAGCTATAAATAAATGATCATTGGTTAGTTCTTTGTGTATCATAAAATCATAGGCGAGGGAACATACTCTTGAACAAAGGTGACTCACAAGAGAGAGCAGTTAGCATTTGGTCAATTTTAGTAACATCTGGCTTTGATCTATCCAATACAATTTGTATTGGTTCTATGTCAAACTTCTTCAAAGCAGCGACCATGTAACCTTTGGCATTTGCACGTAAGAAAGATACGAATACTGGCTTGCATTCGGGGCCACTTCGAGACGATATTTGTTAAACATTGCTGCGAAACTCATATTGTCTACACTCTCATTCTCTTCCTCATCGGTTACTACAACAACATATTTCAATGGTTTCTTTTGGTCGAGGTATGGTTTGAGTGAAATTGCAGGGGCAGTACCACCTTCTGCAGTAACAAGAGTGGTCAGCTTGAATAGCTGTCCAATGGAGGAGGGTGGGACTGGGGCCTCCATGTCTTCATTATTAAAGAATGACAATTTAGATCCTTCTGAAAGATTAGATACAAGATATCCAATAATGGTTGCCAATCTAATGGCAATATCCATTGAACCAGAACGATCACCAAATACTGCAATTGGTGGAGGAAGAGAGAATCTAGTTGCAAATTTGGTCAACTTGGTAAGAGTGGCTTTGAGCAATGAGGAAAAGACTGGTTTCATTGCTGGGTTGCTGTCTTCTGTTAAAGACATTGTCTTTTCAATCAATGTTCCATAGGCAAGAGTTAACTCAACAGTATTTACACGGTCGACAATTAACTTGTTAATTCCCTTGACATCTTTGAACTCGTGGAACCACCAGAGTACCAAATTAATATCTTCGTATTGTGCGATTTGCATCTTCAATGGATTTAATTGTTCAGCTGTCAAACGTTTACGCAAGAAGCTGTAAGGTGGACGATGCTTCTCTAACAATTGAACATAGTTGACTTCTTCACCAGCTTCTGATCGCAATTTTGCATCATCAAAGTCACGTGCGGATGTTCCCTCTGGTGCTGGCTTGCCAAACATAAACTCAAGGAACCATGGAATCTGGAAGTCCGATGGGGCCAAATGAAGAAGATCAGCCAACTCCTTCCAAGTGTCCTTTGGCTGACCCAAAGCAAAATATTCGAGAGTCTTTGGTGGGATGGTCTTGAACCAGTTCTTAAATATACGTGAGACACTTCCACATAAAGAAGCTGTGCAATATAATTGCTCTAACTCTTGTATTTTACGTTCCATGTTGGACTTAGAACGCTCAAAACATTTTTTTGAAACTTTTCCTCACGCTCTTTCTTATCAATACGCTTCTGATCTTGAGGGTCTCTCTCTACCACTGCCTCACACTTGACCTTTGGCTTTTTAGTATTTTTCTTAGTTCCTACTTTCTTTTTGTCTTGAACAATTTTCTTTTCCTCGACTACTTTTACATTTTCAAGATTGTTGTTGTTGTTGTTGTCGTTGTTGTTATTTCCATCAGGCTTTTTATTCTTTTCAGACTCTAAAGCTTTCTTCTTGAAATACTCTTCTGAAACCAACTGGATTTCTTTTGACGCTCATCTTCTTTAGCAATCATAGCGTCATACTTCTTTTTCAGTGCCTTTAGAGCACGCTTGGAATCTAAAATCTTGATACACTTAAGGATTTTCAACAAAAGTGAATCTCTCAGTTTCAAGCAATGACTTGGCAAGGTCATAAAACTTGTTTTCAAAACATCCAACCAAGAATAATACTTTGGTGGTTGAATGTAAATCTATTATAAATATAGCAGTTAGTCATAGTGTAATTTGCCATTTGGTTGGATTGAAAGAGCTTACCAGTTGTTGTTAATAAAATATAAAAAGTTACAATGAACTCATCCTTAAGTGGAGACTTGAGGATTTGATTGGTTTGCTGAAGAGTCAGCTTGGATGATAGCAATACATGTTTGATATCTTCAACACCTTTGACTGGGATAGTACTGGATGTATTATCATCCACTACATTGGTATTGTCTATGTCGGTCATCTTTATTGTTTAAAAAAATGTATAAAGAGTAATTTTAGAAATTAATTTGACTATGATTAATTTTCACTGAAAATATTAATAATTTTAATAATAATTATAAAACAAGATATTTATTTTTTCGATGAATGAAAAATGTTCTTGTTTTAATTAAATCTAGATCTGATTAAAAAAAAAAGTGTGTGGTTGGGATGAAAAGGTTTCAATTGAAATATTATTGTTTATTCAATTATAATTTATGTATCTTTAAAAATTGGAATTGGAAACACAATGTTAAATATTGATATGAGTGAGGCATGGTTGGCTGTAATTTTCAGGTTGAGAATTAAATTTTAATAATCTTCAAAAATTCGAATTTTTTTATGTATTTTTTCTCAAAAATCTTTGACTTCAGATACGATCGACAAACAAATCAAAAATACAATGAAATTCAGATGATTGTTCAGATATATATATATAATTTAATTTGAAGCGATTTTAATAATAATTGATTAATATTACACGGTTTATTAGTTATTCATCCAGTAGGTTTGGTGAATTTGATTTAGTTAAATGTTGTAGAATTGAAATTAATGATTGTGAAATATTGGGACACTGTCCAAGGTTAATGATCATCTTGCTGAGTTTTTGATTGCCAAGTTTAAATAAAGATTGCACAATCCTGTCTGATAGGTTGGCTGGATGGAAATTAGTATGGGGCATTCGAATGAGATCAATTTGTGAGTTTACTTACAACAATTAATGGCATACAGTATTTCTAAATTTAAATTTTCGATTGCATTCAAGAGACAGTCGTCGTCGACTGAGGTTTTTGAGAGAAACAATATGCGGAGTTGCTTACATCGAGCGATCACTTGGTTGAGCGAATAGACCGTCAGCTTCTTACAACGACTGATATTCAATTGGAATAGTTCATGACAGTTAATGGAGATTGCTTCAAGTGCTGTATCGTCAGTGTGTTCGCAACCACCAACATCAATCGATCCAAGATGAGGACAAGCCATGAAAATGGTTGCCATTGTTTCGGACATGATATTTTTGAAATTACTGATGCTGAATATCACCAGGTTCTGGCAACTGGTTCCAAGGTGTCTAATTGCAGCATCTGAAAGGTGCGAAAGGTGATTAAGTCCCACAACTTTAAGCTTCGAGCGAATAGAAGGAGTTTTCGCCATTTTTCATGATGGATTTGTCTGTTATCTTGAAGCAACGACCAAGACCAAGTGATTCGATATGCGGATTCGATTCACATATTACTTGGAGTGTTAAGTCACCAATATTGGGCATTTCTCCGACACAGAGACACTTGAGCTTGGTAGCTTTTCGAATGGCCTGCGCAAATGCCTCATCTGTTATAGTCTCTGACTTGCAACGACGTGTTACTAACTTTACTAGAGTTGATGAAAAACGCTCGATGAGCAAGGCGATTGAATCCATCTTTAATGTCGCTGCACCCACTTAGGTCCAAAACTTCAATTCTCTGGTATCTCCTAGCAATGTCAATAAAAAATTGTTCGGTGCGCATGTCAAACTGATTGGATATATTGTTTTGTGCTTCTTTTGATTTCAATAGATTGCGATTGTGTGTGCGAAATATAGGTGGAGACTTGTCTGAACCAAGTCCGGGTATAAGAAATCCATAATTAGAGATAAGATTATTGACAATCGACTCCAAGGTGAGTGATTTCTTCTTTGCTGAATGCTGTTCCTGGTTATTTTCTTGAATGTATGGGTTTGATTTGTTGTTGGTCCTCTTTAGAGTTTGAATAGACTGCTTTATCTTTGTGCTCAGATGAGTAAAGTGATGATGTGATTTTGAAAGATCAACTGTATGCCACAATGCGTTAATAATCTTGTTCCATTGGCGACATACGAGTGAAAGTATAGAAAGTGTAGATTGGTTCAATAGATGCAATATCTTATCAATGATCTCAATTGGTAATGTTGCCAACGATATATCTCTATAATAACCACTGTTTATCGTATCTAAAAAATGATCGTCTTCGTACAGACTATCGCCATGGTCGCTAAGAACTAGATTGCTGTTGAATTCTTGTATGAGAATGGAAGTTGATGAGGTCGATGACAGTGACGAAGAAGGCGATGCTGAAGTTGGGTCGGATTGCTCTGCAAACAGATGATTCCGTAGACTTGACAAGCTTACAGACATCATCTGCAGTGTCTACGTCGACAGAAACAGAGTTTATCATTGATATCACTTGCTTGTCTGTCTGTTGATGGGCAAAACACAATGTTTTAAAAAGGTATCATAAAAAGGAGAATATAAAAAATTCAAAAACAACAACAAAAAACAAATTTAATTTTAAAAAAAATAAATGAGATCTTGGATTTGAGAATTTGGCATAAAACATGAACAAAGACAACAACATCAATTCTTGCCAAAGTGTTGCAGAGACATTTGAAATTGGAGGGTCACCTATTTTGTTTCGGTGGGGTGGCGTTATGCTCGCTTTTATTCATAAATAATTTGGACGTGTTGCGATGGTCGTGTGGATGTTTTTGTTGTGCTAAGAGTTCGCTTTTAATGGCTGTAAGTTCTTTGATTGCTTTGTCATATCTTAGTTTACTCTGATTGGCACTACTCAAAACGTACTGGTATTGACTTCCAAACTGTTGAAAAATGTCTAACATTTCTTTCAGTATTGCTGATTCTTTGGTTTGAAATAAACTTGAGTCGGACTCTATACTTTCACATAACTTATGTATCTTTGAAATTTCACTGAGAAGTAAATCTGGGTCGAGATGTGACTGTTTCCCAGTTGATTCTGTTTGCGAGCCCTTGGTCTCGGTTTTTGGTGTATCTGTTTGTGAGGCTTTGACCACTCCTTTTGGTCTGTCTGATTGTGAAGCTTGAGATTTCTTCACTATTTTTGTGGATCTGTTTGTGAAGCTTGAGATTTCCTCACTATTTTTGGTGGATCTGTTTTGTGAAGCTTGAGATTTATTCCCTATTCTAAGTACATCTGTTGGTATGATTAGAGATTTGGATGATAATGATGGTTTTGAAACTTTAGACGTTGACGATTTTGGGCTATTTGTTGTTTTATAGTTTGAATTATTTTTTGGTAAAGTACTTGAAACCGATTGGTGGCACGGGTGATATAAGCGAATTTAGAGATGTTGTGTTTGTTGTTGTTGTTGTCGTGGTTGTTGTTGATGGTGGCGGTTTTTGTTGGTTTTTGCTATTTTCTGAGACTGAGAATATGTGAGTACTAGAACTATTACTCCTACTACTATTACTATTATTATTATTATTATTATATCGATCTTTGGTATCTTCGGTTTTTTTGTAGCTATATTACTAATATTAGATATTTCCCGGGTCATATATGTTTGTAACCGAATCATTAAACTGTATATAAGTATCACTTCGTGAACAGTATTTGCAGCATGTATCTAAAAACCATTTACATATTTGGTCCGCTTTCTCACATTTGTATTCTTCACGAAGAAAATCTATCATTTGATGGTTCATACCGAATTTCATCTATTTCTACAAGTTAGAAATACTTTGATTTAATAATAATGTATATATACTATACCTTTTTTAAATTATCTTTGTGATTATGATATTTAGTTAAAGTATTATAAAGAGATGCTAAATTGTCCATTATATCTAATGTTTGAGTTTGTAATTATATGTTATATTTTTTGGTTTTTGTGGTTGTTTTTTTTAATTTGTTTTTGATTTTTTATTTTCTCTGCTGGATGTTGTAGAATCTAATGACAGAGGAGATGAAACTGTATTCTGATCAAAGCTGCCCTTAGCAGGTATCTCAGCGTCTTCTAAATCATCTAGAATCAGTGGATAGTCAAAACTATCAACGTCGATATGTCCATCTAATTTTTTTCTGTTAGGGTCATTATCATTTGAATTCAGGCTCTTCCTTTTCTTTTTTAAAATGACCTCCTATTATATCCATATAATCTAAATCTACATCTGCAACTAAATCTACATCTACACTTTGAAACAAAGCATTACGATGTCGAGAGGAATCGAGACTATTATAATTGGTTGATCTGCGGTCTCTGTTAAAAGTGCCCGATAAGCCATTCAAATCTTGGTTCTCATTCTTCTTTGTCATTAGTGTGTGTTGTACTATTTTGTACATCTATCTACTAACAAAGAAAATATAAACATATATAGACGTGCCTCCAAGAAACAAAAAAGATCTACATCATCAAAAAAAATAAAAAAGCCAAAAAATAGATAAACATTAACAATGAATGAACAACCTTAACATGTTTTCTTTATGCAGTTCACTTGTATCATTGAGGTAAATGATAATCCAATAAATATATACCACAACTAATAATAACTATAATTTATTACATCGTCCATTCTGTAATAAAATTGATGGTCAAATGCCAACAATGAAAAAGTTTGGAGATGGGACAACGGTGAGCAATCTGAGATTGTGTTGTGTGTTAGGGGTTGTAATTAGGTTGGCATGCGAACACAGGTGGTCGAAGACATGAAAAACACACCACGACACCATCTATAACCAATCAACTAAATCATCACACTTTTGTTACATTGGAATCTGCTGCCTTTAGACCAGCTGATTTTTTGAAAAAAAACATTCCTTTCCCATTAGGTGGTGGTAGGCTGCAGCGAAATGTTTTACACGTTTTTCCTTCCACCACAACCACATTCCATGCTCAGTAAAAATATTAAAAACATTTGTTACGATGCCAATAGTATTACCACCCACTGCATTACGGAAACAACAGCAGCAGAAACATCACTCTGTCAAAGAGCCAGCAACAGAGAGCGCCGTCATGGAATTAAAAAATAAAAGTGAATTTCCTTTTCATTAAAAATTTCATTTTTTATCGCGCCAGTGGATACCTTGTTCTTGCCTTGCCTGTTGTTGTTAGAGTTGCTTGCTGAACTGGGTTCACTTCTTGCTTGCTGACTTGGAGTTGTTGTCACAGAAGTTAAGGGGAGTGAGTGGTGTTGGTTGGTAACAATATAAATTTTATTTTTTAGCTTTAATTTTTTGTTTCCATTCAAGTCGCGTCTTCTATCCTCAACAACAAACAACAACAAACATCCACACTTCTCACAACAACTATCATTCTACTTATTCACTCACACTATACAGATAACTTTATACATATATATTATTTATAAGAACTTAATTGTATATTATATTTATTGTTTTTGTTTTTTTTTATTAGAGGTAGATATTATTATAAAAATTGAACATGCACATTTAAATGCAAAATGAAATCTGCTAAAAGATTCAAACTTATTAACATCGAATATGATAATTTTAGGTTTAAATACTTATTTATTATTTAAAATCAAGAGATAAAATGGGTAAAAATTCACCTTCAACATCCATCAATAACAAAGATTTAGAATTTTTATTGTCAGAGTTGGAAGATATTTTCACAGCTTGCACCAGAGCAAAGGATAAGATCTCCAAGATTAAAGCTGCTCTCGACCCAAAGAAGAGAGACCGTTCCGACGATGAGTCATCTGAAGACGAGAAGAAGGCTGATAAAGAAAAAACAAAAGACCTCCAATGGATCCTCTAAATCCGATAATGGTGACAAGAAGAAGCGTCAAATGAAGCCAAAGCCACCAGGTATCAACTCTGGTGTATGGACAGAAAAGGAAGAAAAGCTTTTGGAGGAGGGTATGCAGATTTATGCCGACCACGAAGACCGTATCCAGAAGCTCTTTGAGCATGTTAAGACTCGTTCAAAGGAACAAATTAGAAAGCACATGAACTACCACAAAGATCGTGCAAAGAAGGAATTACCACCCCAAAGAAGACCAAGAAATCCAAGTCCGACGACGAGAGTGAAGAGGAAGAAGAGAGATCAAGATCACGTTCCAGATCAAGATCCGAGTCCAGATCACCATCTAGATCCAGATCACGTTCCAGATCATCATCGGAATCAAGATCACGCTCCAGATCAGCATCACGCTCCAGCTCAAGATCACCATCACCAGCAAAGAAAGTCTCTTCAGACTCACCAATTACATCACCAAAAGAGACCGCCAGCAAACCAGCTGCCAAAGTATCAGTTAAAACCAAGAAATAGGTGCCTATTTCAATGAATAAATTTATCAATAATATATATATTATTATTTTTTTAAAAACAACTATTGAAATTCGGTTTTTACCACATTGTCATTAAATTTAAGTGCTGTTTGTGGTGATTCATGGTGAAAATGTGGTGCAATAGTGGGGTAGTTTGATAACTTGTTTTTTGGTTTGGTTGTTGTTCATAATTTGTTTTATTATAATCTAAATAATAGTTTATCTATATATATCTATATATCTATCTATCTATATATATCTTATTTAGTAATACAGTTTGTACTTTCAAGAACAACAAAGTTAAGTGGTAGGATGTCTACTTCTTCTACTTCTTTGATGATATCTTCACCAAACAAACCTGGTGTAAATGGCAGTGTTTCACCTAATGGTGGAGCTACCTCCACATCACCATTTTCAAATGTAACATCACCAACTTTGTCACCTGCGGTAGCAGTACCTTCGATCAATCTAATAGTTACACCACTGGTGAAGAATCGAGTGAAATTGACTTTTACAACTAAAGCATCAAAAGAAGGTCTGTTTTCAATGTGGACCACTACTTCCGATAAAAAAGATAGTCTATTCAAAAGATCTTGTATGTATATCTATAGATTAGTCATAGGTCGAGATAGTATATTAATTTCCAAATTTTAGACAATCAAATTTGAACAGCAACAAAAATGAACAGGCTCAACCATCGTCTCCATTGATTGTTAGTGCTGAGAAGATAGTGTGCAGGTCTTTGAGAATATACATTATTGTTTTATTTTTCCCAATGAATACATCTGTTAGTACCTACAGAAGAGAAGTAGTGCAATCAATGAACAACTACTTTTTGCAGATGATAACAGAGAATCCTTCAAAGATAAAATCAATTCTATCGTGCGTGAATGAAGTGTTTTCCTATTACTTGGGTATAGCCAAAAAGGAATCAGAGTCAGATTCAAAGACATTTGAGCTGCTAGCAAACTCACTCGAGAAGTTTTGTCGATGAAACATTAAATAGTCTGAGGACGCATCTCAGTATAGCTTATCTCATCTTCAAAAAGCAATTTACCAATCACTTGACAGAGATTGCCAAAAAACACCAAACTACAAATAGCAGTGGACAATCCATTGAAAGTTCCATCTTTAACGATTGCATGCAAAAGTTCAACTATATCCTCTCAATGGCTGTGGATGCCTGGGAGAACCAAGAGAAAATCAAGAATTTATCAGTGAAGCAATGAAGTTGGATGGCTACCAGGAGAAGATTGCATACTTGAAAGCAAAGTCACCTCTCTTGTAAGGAGTTCCTCATGCACCAGATGAAGTGCAGAAAGATCAACATTGACTCAAATCCATACTACAATCGTGCACCTTCAAAAGGGAACGATAAGAGCTTCCAAGCATGGAAGAAGCATGAAGAATTGGCAGCTACAGAGGGTTGGACAGTGATACAACCACGAGAGGACTATTTAAAATCAATATGGGGTATTAGGCAAAAGGATAAAGATACCCTAGGTGTTATAGCTATTAAAATTGTTCAGGCACGTGATTTAATTCTGAAAGAAGGAAATACAAAGCTTTGACCCAGTCGTCGAAATATAGTTTTTTCTGGTGAGAAGAAGAGAACCAAAAAAGTCTAGTGGAGTCAACCCAGTATTCAAAGATCACTTCTCATTCCACATTACAAAGTTCAATACAAAACTCTGAAATCGAATTTAATGTATGGGATACCAAAGAGAAAGATCACTTCCTAGGAAAGTATAAGTTTACCGCTAAAGAATTAATGCAGTTTACAAAGCGTGAAGTCAATTGGTACCCATTGCAGAAGAGATCATCACGTTCAAAGATTAGTGGAGATATAAGATTGCAGTTTCACTATTTGGTATTCCCAGAGGTAACCACCTCGCTCCCAAATCATGTTCACTACTATAGGATTTTGTTAGATAGACTAATCAATTATCAATTGCTCCAAGATAGTAATCATTCTCCAGCTATATCATCAGCCACCAAAGCAAACTAAAAAGAAGTCACTAAACATTGACAGCAGTAAATCATCATCGATTCTTTCATCACAATCAACTTTATTACTGAAGGAGTATGCTGATCGATATGGTATTTTAGATTCTACTAGTAAGATTCTATTACTAGAGCATCTAACACGGATCATCACAGACTATAATGCTCTCGAGTGTATAGCTGAGATCAGAGGATTACTCAAACATATTATCGATTTTAAATTTGGAGATATTGGTTTGACCTTGGAGGAAGAAAAGATATTCAGTACTTCGGTAGAGCGATTGGCCAACACTTTCAAGAGCTGGATTTCGAACTTCCAATCAGTCTTTCCGCAGAATAACCCTCCTGGTGCAATGAAGAATTTAATTGACATCTACTATCTCTTTAGAACATCAGAGCTTTATCAATTACCATCCCTTATCGATTTGATGAATGAAGTATATCAGAAAAGATATCAATGCGCTATTACTTTGGCAGAATCAATTACCGCAACCCAAACCCAAGGTACTGGTGGCCGAGCAGCTTGCCTAGTTAGAGTATGCGATATTTTATTGTTTTAACTTGGAGATCGATAAGAAGTTCTATAGCCGTGATTTTCCAAGTGAATGTAATATATTAATGATATATCTGTCGAGTTATTCAACAAGAGATTGACAAAAGAGATTAATGAGCTCACTATCAAGGGAGCAAATAGTCCACAGGAGCTTTCAGAGTATTTGGAGCTATACTTTAAACTAAAAGAGTTAGGTGTAAAATTTAAGGACGTTTATCCAAATACAGAGCTTCTACCGATTCCAATGCTCTTTAAACAATGTGTTTTGCAGTGGACCGTACATTCCGCTGGTCAGCTTAGAGAGTTGGTTGATAAGCTATGCAAGAATGAGACATGGACACCAGTCAGCGATGATACTTTACACTCAGCGTCTGTTGGAGAGGTTTTGCTTGGATGTTATCACGCAGTAGATGTCATTAAGAGTTTGCGTTGGGAAGACCTGCAGATCAACATGAAAATGGACAGCATATTCTCTTTGAAATATTTAGTAATTTTACGATGTCCTATCAGAAACAGTCATTTACTATACCAATGTCATTAAGAATATCAGTTTGGCTGCATTGGATGCCGCAGCGAATGATATCTTCAAGCTCACAGATCGGTTGTCTCCTGAACTGATTCAGACAGTTCAAAAAGATCTTTACGTTTCAACAATATTCAAGCATGTCTTGGACATACTGAAGATCTCATCGCAGTTTTGCTGAGAATGATGGATACCTATCAGCTTTCACCATCGATCGTTAACGAAATGTCTTCTCTATCTTATGTTGTTATACAAACTAATGTAACAACTCTGATAGACCGAATATACGATTCGTCTTTCTCCAGTTATCGTTGGTGAAATCTACAGAATTGTAGACATTGAATCCATCAGACAAAGCAAAGAATGTAGTTATTGATTTTTTCCAAAAGATTGAGAAAAATATCGACCAACTTACAAACCAGAACAATCAGAATATCCCTATTGGGGTTCAACTGACTCCACTCCTGCAGTATATCGCCAACAAATTGCAAATATTTTCAACCTATCTTTACTACCCACTCACCAAACAACTACTGAAGCGACTTTGGTCGGGAATCATCAATATTCTCGACGAAATGATATTCCCTACCAAAAAGAAAAATGACTTTGAGTTGACCACTCAGCAACTTGACCTAATCGAAGGAATGGTTAAGTGCTTTTGCCGAATTCTTCTTTGTCGACGGTGAAAGGTCTCACTCAAAAAGCTATCGAAAAGAATCAGAGAGATTCATGATCATCTTGGTCGCATATCGCGAGGGCAATCCGTAGCGGAGTTCGTGACTTTTGACCCTCTCGGCTTGAAACATGCACTGAGGAACATCAATTTCGCAACCTAAAAACCCGATCTAACCTACCTAAAGAAACTAAATATCAATCTCAAGGAGATACCCAAGCAGTTGGATATATTTACATTAATTAAAAACCACCATCGAAAAGAAACAAAGAGAAAGAAAAGAAAGAGAAGAACGTGTTGCACAAAAGAAATCAAACAGAGGAAAAGTTTA